>JBAMBR010002942.1:0-268858 GCA_037044475.1 Zaprionus obscuricornis
TGCAGAGCAACAGCCAATATCAATAACACAAGAAGAAACAGAAGACATCAACGACAAGAAAAATCAATACGAATCATTATCATTATTAAACCACCGTTTCGAGCAGACCAACGGCCAAATATATTGCAACAGCAACAACAACAACAACAGCATTGATTCATTAATATTTGATAAAGATTTTGGTAAGAAAAAACAAAGGAAAAAAAATGAAATCTATAAAATACAAAAAAAGATTAGAAAAATTAAATAAAATTAATAAGAAATAAATAAATAAAAAATAAACTGAAATATAAATATTTTAATTATAGAAAAGAAGCAAACATCACACGATCACGACTCAAGTGTAACATCACGTAGCTCAGGCTCACCTTCACCACCGCCAGAACCCAACGATTGGATACCGTCTGATAAGTGCAATTTCTGTCTTAACGGTCGTTTACTAACGGTAAACACCAAAGGCGAATTGGTGGCTGAAACGACGTCAAACGCGTCCACACATAATTGCAACAACAACAACAATAACAACAGTAACATATACAACGGCACTGCTGTGCAGCAGGTAAAGTCTTTCAACCTTTCAATGAATCAACATTTAAATGATCGTACAATACTTATACTTAAATCAACTTTCCCATACAGCACGACAGTGATAGTAATTCAAGCATATCGCTGCTTAACAACAACAACATACATAAAAGTAGAGCACACAAAGTTATTGCAACGCCATCGTTAATATCTTCATCATCAAGAACAGCAGCAGCAACAGCAACAGCAACAGGAACAGAAAGAACAACAAATTCAATAGAACTTTATAAGCTGCTAACGCAGCAGCGTACAGAAATGACATCAATGGAATCAATAGCTAAGCTGGCACAGTTCCAAATGATGGCCGATTTTAGTCGCATGAACACATTGGCCAATCAACAGCATACAAATTCGGTAACGCCAACTACCTCAGATGTATCTGCAGCCGCTGTAAGTCCAACACTCAAAGATACAACCAGTCCCAGTGCAGATGCGCCGCTGGATTTAAGCAGCAAACCATCGCCAAATTCATCCATTAGCGGTGACATTAAGTCAATCAGGTAAGTTTGCCTATTTTAAATATCTTTATATATATTAAAAAAAAATTTTGAAAAATGATTCAAACAGTTAAAAGAAATTATGATAAATATATATTATATACAGAAAAAGATAAACATTTAAAAAATTGAAATAAAATTTTTTTAAAAAATTTTTTTTTAAAGTTATATTAATAAAATGATGAATATAAATTATTATTACATCAAAAAAAAAAAAAAAAATAAATCAAAATAAAATTTTTTAAATACAGCTAAAAATTTTTAAACTAAACAAAATAAAATAAACTAAATACAAAACAAAATAAAATTACAAATTTTTCAAAATTCTTAGCTTCTTTTTCATTTGTCAAATTCTGAAGTTAAATACTCTGCTTAAATTACATTATGTATTTATAAAAACTTAAAATTGAGCTGCTGCTTAAATAGTATAAAAAATAGTACAAAAAGAACACATAAAGTATAAAGTATAAAAAAGAAAAACAATATAATAAAAAAGGTAAAATGAAAAACTGTGGTTTTTCGCCAGACAATACATGAGATAATTGCACTTTGGGCACTGGCCCGCCTCTGACACAGCATTTATTGTAGCATACTTAACAGGGCTACGAACGGTGCACCGCGCATGCATGGTGCCGCCCCTGTGTTCGACACTCGGGAAGCTTTATTGTTGTGCGCCTATGTAAAAATCGTGCAATTACATATGCACATGTATGTATGAGTATGTCTGTGTGTGTGTGTGTGTGTGTGTACTTTGTGTCTGTGTCTATATGACTTACGTCTTGGCATTGTGTGTTTGTTTTCTCTGTGTATGTGTGTGTGTATATTTGTGTCTACTTGTGGTTTGAGTGCGGTTTATGAAACGATGCCGAAAATTACACATACGCCCCATAGCACGCAGTCAACGCTGCGTTTGGCCACGCTTAATTACTGGCAATGGCTGAGAGGGAACTTGGGCGGATCGTTGCAACTGCATAAATTTGCATCAAAATTGAGCAGCCAAAAAAAAAAAAGAAAAAAAAACCAACGAAAAAATGAAAAACAAAAACACAAAAACGAAGCAAACAAAAAAAAAAAGAATACAAAAAATGTATGTTTTATTTTATGCTGTGTGTGTGTGTATGCATGTACTGCATCTTAACTCCTTTTATACCTTTATACGCTTCTACTTCATACCTTGCATGCTATTTTTTTAATTACTCTAAAATGTTCAGCACCACCTAGCCTATTATTTATGTTATTTTTCTTCCATTTTATTTTTTTCGTCGTCGAGTGTACACGTGTATGTTGTGTATGTGTGCACTTCAGACGACAGACACAAGCGTCGACAACGTGTGCATAATTTTCCAGCACTTCCACAATTTTCGTCATTATTTTTTTTTTCGGTTGTTTCTTTTTTTTCTATATTTTTTTTATGTTTTTTTTTTTTTTTGCTTTGCGGCAACTGTGGCAGCATAGGGAATGCTTGTGTCACCATGGGCATGGTTATAGCAATAGCGATGGCGATGACTGTGGCTCTAGCTGTGGTTGTCGCTGTAGCTGCCACTTGAGCTGCTGCAAAACACAAGTCCTTGTCTATTGTCTAAAGCATGGCCAAGTGTTTGTTAGCAAGCGGCGGCAGCAACAACGGCAATAGCATGAGTATTTCATTTTTTTTTTTTTTTTGCTGTTGCTGTCGCCTTGTTTCATCACCATCATCGTACACCTATTTTAATTGTCATAATAAAAAGCAACGAAAAATGTTAACAAAAAAAAGAAAAACAATGCCACACGAAAAGTATGAAAAGACAACACAGCAAAATAGTTGAGTATAAAGCTAGAAACAGGAAATGCAGTCATGTTGAAGAAGTTAAAAGCAAGAAGATCGACATGTGTTCAATTCACAGCATGTTGCAACAAACAAATGTCCAGTGTTTTTTCTATATAACTAAACTGCAGCAGTTAGCAAATGTATTGCATCTTTTAATGCCGTGACCCCTTGGCGACGTTTTGCCTTTTGCCTCCCACAAAAGCAGCCTTGCACTCTACCATAATAATGAAAGCCCTTAATACCCAAAGATACCCAGCCAAATACTTGAAAATACTGAAAAGCTACTGACGCTGCAATTTTTGGCTTTTTTTCGAACGTTTATTATTACCGTTATTTTTTTTTCTCTCTACTGTGAATGTTGCTGCTGCTGCTGCGGCTGCTGCTGCCAGCGTTGACGTTAACAGCTACAGCTGCTGCTGCTGCTGCTGCTACTTCTGTTGATGATGATGAGGCGTCCAACGTTGCCACTCCAAGTCGAGCGTTGAGATGTCGACGCTGCTGCAGCGACGTCTGCGTCTACCGTTGCCGTTGCCGTCGTTGTCGGCACCCGGAGCAGCAGACAGAAAATGAGTGCATCATATCGATCGCTTTTTTTTCCCTGCTGCGTTTTACATTTTTTTTTTTTTTCCTTATTTGCTTTTTTTTTAATTTTTTTTTTTTTGGTCTTTCTTCTTGCTACTTTTTTCTATGCAATGTGCCAAAAAAGGGGTGTGTGTAGGGGGGCGTTGCCTGATGAGTGGGAAAGACGGGCGAAGTGTTTGCTAGGGTCGAGTGTTGTCGCTGTGTGTATATGTATTCATTATTTTTCGTTTACGAAAAATTCTCTGTGCATTCTCTCTCTCTCCACACACACACACACACAGAGATAAAGCACTTTCACACACAGTCATAAATACATGCACCGAAAAAAAATAAAAAACGAAAAAAAATTGTGAACGTAATAACTGACATAGAGACTGATGACGTTGACGTCAACAGCGACAGAGACGCTGCAGTCGCAGTCAGCGTAGCTTTTCCCATTTGGCCCCAAAATAAAATAAAAAAAAGAGAAACAGTTGAAAATAAAAGAGTGAAATAAAAAACCTTAATGCGTGCACTTGCTATTGTTGCAATCTCTGTTGTTGTTGTTGTTGTTGTTGCTGTTTGTTGTGTGTTGCTGTTGTTGCTACTGCTGCAGGCCAGCAATTTTTTAACTGTTTTTCGTTGCATGCTCTGCTTTCATTTATTTTTGCGATATTTTTTTTTTTTTCTTTTTTGTCATTTCAATGACCATTGGGCGGCAAGGTGGTTCGGTCTGGTTGACTGACTGCCTATACGTCAGTTCAACTGTCTGTCAGCTCATCTGTCCACCAGCGCGTCCCGTTTATTCTCCTGATTGCCGTTATATGCGCTATATGCGTGCATGAATGAAATGTCACTTAAATGAGCGAGATAGAAAATAAAGAAAAAAAAAATGCAAAAACTGCAGCGGCAACAGCAGCGACGTCAATTGCAACAGCGACGCTGGCAGAGTTGGCCGTAAAAAAAAAAAATGAGTGCATATCTTCCGAAAAAATGCAACTGCATATATGCAACTTTGCTTGCATGTACATATGTGTGAGTGTGCGTGTGAATGTATGTCTATGTATGTGTGTGTGTGTGAGTGTAGGTGTGAGTATGAGTATGTTTGTAGGTGGTTGTTTGCTGCGCACGCATCAAGTGCAATGCTGGAGTGAGCATAAAATGGGATCGGCGCGTAGGGCAAGCAAATGCAACCAGGACGCCTGCATTGCCAACAAAAACAAACATGCTGCAGCAATTCATACAAAAAAAAAATATAAAAAAAGTACAAAAAAATGAAAGAAAAAATACAAAAAAAAAATACACAAATACACATGCAGATGAACGCACACATATACATACATACATACATACGGCACACGCACACATGCATTTAATGCATTTTTAACAAAATTGCATTCGACGCCGTCTGTCACACAAACAAACATACATAAAAAAAAAAACAAGAAATGAAAGTTATCTTTGGCAGACCGAAAATTTCATACACTTGCAGTCTTAGCAGAAAACTTTTTATACAACAACTACAATTTCCACCAATCGCAGCTTTATGATATAGTCGTTCGATTTAGACCAAATTTATATGAGACGCGTCAGTCCTGACTTAACTCAAATCCTGAGAGTTTAAGCCAGATAGCTTAGAAAACGAAAATAAAAGACTATTTTTAGCCGATCGCTCCTATGGCAGCTATACGATATAGTGCTCCGATCCGGCCGTTTCGGACTTATATACAGCTTATAGGTATAGGGAGTATGTATAACAAGTTTCATTGAGATAGCTCTAAAACTGAGAGACGAAGCTGTTAGTTTCTGATCGCCTAGTATTTGGGACTGAAATTCAAATGATTTTAGCATTTCAGGCTCTGAAATTATTATAATTTATTTTTAATGGAAATTTAAATTTCCTTTTCATTATTTTTTCATTAAATTTATATTTAATATTTTATTGTACACAAATTCTGGTATCTAAATTCTCCTGTTAAATTCTTGTCTATAATTAATATACCCTCTGCAAGTGTATAAGAAAAAACACACACAAGAACAAAAATGAAAACCTGGGAACAGCACATTGTATACACGCTACCAGCACCATACCATACAACCACGCAACCCACACACAACACCATTAAACTCTTACCACTTCTTCTGCCTCGTCCTTTCGTTCGTCGCGCTTGTCGTTCTTACATCCCAATAATGACAAATTTAGCGGCCACACTGCACAAAATCAAAAGACTGAGAAAGCAAGTGAAAAATAAAACCATCAGATATAGAAGTGAAAATGACTTGCAGGGCTAAAGAAAAATATAAAGGAATGGAGAAGCAGCTAATTTTAAAGAAATATACTGCAAATTGTAGCATTTTTATATTTTTTTGGAATATTTATAATTTTAAATATTTTTTGTGTTATAAGTTTTGATATGATATATTTTATAATTTATTTCTACATTTATTTATAAATTTATTTTTATTTATTTTTTATAATTATTATTTTTTTTTTTTTCTTCAAATTATTCAAATTGTAGGATTTTAATTTTTTTTTAATATTCAAAATTTTAAATATTTAAATAATTGTTTTTATATATATTAATATGAAATATTTTATAATTTATTTGCATATTTAGTCAATTTTATTTTATTATGAACTATTTTGTATAATTAATATTTATTATTAAAATTTCAATATTTCTTTTCAAATTACATATTTTTACAATTTATTTCATTTACAAATAGTTTATTTTCGATAGACATAAATTATAGAAAATATAATGATTTTATAGTATAACGATTTCAGAAGATTTAAATTTAAAATTAAATTTTTCTGGGTAACGGATGACTTACAGTTAAGCAAACTTGTTAACATATTTTTCTCACTTGTAATTTTTTTCCCATTAATTTTCGTAACCTTACAAATTCAAAGTTCAATATTATAAGATAAAATTAAAAAAAAAAATCAGGAAAAAATGTTTAAAAATAAAAAAATAAAAATAATTTAATTACAATAAGCTTAAGGCTTAAGCATATACTCGTATGTGAAGATAATTATATATATAGTATATACATAGCATATATGCACAGATAGTTAACTGTTTTAACGCTCGTTTCATTAATGAAAGAGGCAGAGAAATGTAATTATACTTACGTATATTTAACAGAACGCTTTCGGTAAGCCCAAAAATTATTACCGACGCATTCGGTTGCATTCACAATGTCGATGGGATGATGAAGAAGAAGAACAAGTAATGCGTTATGTGTCTGCATATGTATGTCTATATATGCATGTATGTGTGTATGTATGTGTGTGTGTGTGCCTTCATGTGTGTATTTAAGGCAAACAAAAGGTGTGGGATGAACCGACAAAAATGCGATATGCACATAAAAATGTCAGCAACAAAAACAACAGCAACAGCAACGGGCAACGGTAGCGGCAATGGCAGCAACTGCAGCAGTTGCAGCAATTGCAGCAAGCGTCAAAATTACAACAGCAACAAAAATGCAACACAAATAAAAAATCAACCCTTTTTTTGCGCCGTTGCTGCCACAAATTAAAACAAAATGTCAGAAAAACGAAAAATACGAGCAAAAAGAAAAATTAAAAAAAAGAAAAAGAGAGAGAGAGAGAAAACGTCATTAACAAAAAAAAAACGAAATATATATAAAAAAAAAAAAACAAGTAAGGGTGCGGGGGAGGGGAAAAAGTGCAACGTAAATGAATCCAAGCTACATGCGTGCAACAGAAACAACAAAAATAACAACAATAACAGTAAGAACAACATTTGTTGGCTTCTCTGTCGCCGTTGGCGTTGCTACGTTAACGTTAACGTCGACAGCAGCAACATCAACAGCAACAACGGCAGCAGATGCGGCTGTTGCAACATTAAATTGCAATTGAAGTGCATCCAAAAGGTAAATGACACCAACAAAAAATCAAAACGACATTGAAATGACATTTTTCATTTATTTTTGCAATCTTTTTTTTTGTATTTTTGTCTTCCTCTGTTTTTCCTCCATTCGAAATGATATTGTGCGACCCCTTGTTTATTGTTTTAACCGCCTCAGCTGGCAAATGCATTCGCTGAGGTGTTGCAATTATAAATATTTACCGTTATGTACTACTATAAATATGTATACATTAATATATTTTTTTATGTTTTTTTCTGTTTTTTTTTCTTTTTTTTTGCCAGAACAATATAAATAAATGCCGCCCAAAAAACTGTCGTGTATCTCTCGTTAAACGTGTAGCAACGAGTCCGCAAGCTCAGTTCAGTTGAGTTTAATGTCCAGTATTTGGTCAACAGTTGCTGCAGTCATTGCCACTTGCTACTTGCTAGTTGCTACTTGCCACTTGCCACCTGCTGTTGCAGCCGAAACATTTTTTGTTGTCTGTGCATTTTTCAGACATTTTCCAGACGCGCGCGCTTCTGCTAGCCCTTAAAACAAAAACAACAACAAAAAAAAGTAAAAACACAAAAAAAAAATGAAATAAATTGCGACAACTTTTCACTCAACTTTTCCTGGGCTTGCCCCACAGCCCACAGCGAGGGCAAAGAAGCTGTGCGTTTCCGCCGCCTGACGACAGCCAGAGCAATGTACTGCAATACGCAAACACCCAAACACCAACCTCAGCAATACAGCAGCAAAGCAGCACAGCAGCTTGACAGTCTCAGCAGTCGCTGGCAACCTCAGCTACGTCAGCTACCTCAGCTTCTCAACGTTTGCAGATCCGTTGCCCTTGCTCAGACATCGTGTTGCCAAAAGGGTCTCGTCTCGTCTCGGCGCGACGCGACGCGACTCGACTTGACTCGCCTCGCCTCAACTGCCTTTCGCCTTCCTGCTGGCTGTGCTATGCCATAAAGAAAAGAAAAATTTCGTATGGCTTTCACTGATGATGATGATGTTGCTGCTACTGCTACTGCTACTGCCATTGCTACTCTTGTTGTTGTTTGCTATGCACAAAAAAAAAAAGTTGCCTTTTGAAATGGGCTACCAAAAGTACGTTACACCCTTACCCCATATCATACTGTCCCCAGTGAACAGCGCTCCTCAGTCTCTGGCGTGTCCCCAACATTCAGTGAGACAAAATGAAGTGGCATGAGGGAAAACACCAAAGCGCCAAGTGATGCGGCTCGAGCTTGGCTCGAGCTTGGCATTAAGTGAAAAATACTTTTTTTTTTTTTCTTTTTTTTTGAAATTCGTCTAATGAACTTCAAAAACATGTTTGTCCCTGTCTTCTGCTACTACTTCTTCTTCTTATTCCTTAGCTGGCTAGGCAAACTGTCAGCCTGACATCTTTGGCTCATGCGCCTCTCCCGTTGTGCTGCGTTACGTTGCGTTGCATGTCACTCACCCCTTGCATGTCATCTTTTGTCTCTTCTACTGCTACTACGTAGCAGCCAAAATCAGAAAAAAAAAAGAAAAAATTGTGGAAAAAAAGGCACAAATTTTTCTATGCAACATCCTTGCCATTTGCCTTTGACAAGGACAACGTCATCGACGTCGCCGTTGCCGTTGCCTGCTGCCGACATTTAAAAAGCGCTCATTGTCAGAACTTTTAAGCGTGTGTGTAAAAGTGTGTATGTATGTGTATGTGTATGTGTGTGTGTGTGTGTGTGTGAGTGCCCAATATAAGTACAGGCTCCGAAAAAAAAAAGATGACAAAAAAAAAAAAAAATAAAAAAAAATCTCTTTACTGTCGTTGAGCACAAGAAAGCGGCAGAAGCGAAAATAATATTTTGTCATCTTCTTTGTTCTGCTTTGAAGTAAAGTCATTCGACAAGGGGTTGGAGGATATATGTATATGTACATACATATATATGGTCGTCTACGAATAAGGGTTTTGGATGAGAAGTAGACAGAGGAAGTGATGATGTGCATGATGAGCTACTTACTAAAGAATACAACCGGATTGACTGGTCAATTGCTTTCGTAGTCATCAAGCAAGCTATATACCATACATAACATTAGGGTGGTTCAATATTTTCAATGAAAAAAAAAAAAAAAAAAAAAAAAATTACTTTAACTTTGTGAAAGCAAAGTTAAGTTAAACTTTGTTAATTAATCTCATTAAAAATTTATATTTTTTTTTGGTCTTCCGATAATACTAAATAATTATTAAATAGAGAAAACATTCCTTAAGCTCATTACAATTTTTACTCATTGGTTTTTTTTTTTGTTGCAGATCTATCTCAGAGAGTGTCACGCCAAATGCAACAACTCGACGCACATATAGCCACGATGATCTGAACATGGCAATGGAAGATGTTTTAACCAATAAACTGCAAGATATACGTCGCGTCTCCTCCAGTCAATATCATCCGACGTTGCGTAATAACAAACTTAACAAGAAGCTGCATGAACGTCAACAGCAGCAATTGCAATTGCAACAGGAAATCGATTTGGATGATCAGGATGATACGGATGATGAAATTGCCGATGGTGATGGTGATGGCGATGTTGATGGTGATGGCGATGTCGATAGCAATGCATCAACACCAGCATCGGGTTTCCAAGAAATTGCCCAACGCATGGTTGCTACCAATCATCATCTGCATCAATTCAGCGGCATGTCCGAGCACAATGGCAGCGAGCCCGGTGATGAGCTGGAACCTGTCATGTCACCAAAACTAACGCGACCACAAAGCAGTACACCAACAGGCATACAAGGTACATCAGCAGCAGCAGCAGCAGCAACAGCTACCTCTGGATTACCCATGGGCATCGATAGCAATGTATTATTGCATTCACTAGTGCTTGCTGCACGCATTGGATTCATGCCAAAATTGGAAGAAACGCAAACATTGGGAGATCTGGTTAAATCATTGCTAATGGCCAGCAGCTGTGGTATAATGAACGAAGGACTTGCCAATCATGAAAGCAATGGCAGTGGCAGTAGTAACTCCTTGCTGCAACAGCAGCAGCAACAACAGCAACAGCAACAACAATTGAATGCTGCAGCTGCAGTTGCCGCCTTGCGGCATCATCTACCAAAGTCTGAAACACCTGATGCCAGTTCACCACTGGATGCTAATGAGATTTGTGATGATCCCATATTGAAGATTCCGTCCTTCAAAGTCAGTGGTGCTGGCAGCGTATCGCCGACGCTCTACTGTAATAATAGCAGCAACATTAATAATACCAACAGCAACAACAACATCAACAACAACTCACTCAATAGCAGCAGCAATCGCAATGGCGGCGGCGGCGGTGAACATAGTCCACATTCAGCATCACCAATGCTTGCAGCAGCAGTTGCTGCTGCAGCAGCCAATAATAGCTACAGGCAAAATAGCAGTAACAGCAGCAGTAATTTACTCTCACCATCGCCCACATCCATACAGAAGATGATGGCGACCACAATACAGCGCAAGATCAACGAGCAGAATAATCAAGAACAATTGCGTAACAATGGCAACACTAGCGGCAGTGAATGCAGCAGTAGTGGCGGTGGCGGTGGTGGTGGTGGTGGTAGTGGCAGTGGTCTTGGTTCTACTGGTGGCAATGGAAATCTTAACAGTAGTAGCAATAGCTACAAGAAGCCAAGCATATCGGTGGCAAAAATTATTGGTGGCACGGATACATCACGTTTTGGCGCCTCACCCAATCTACTTGCCCCGCAACATCACAATCATCTGTCCACACACCATGCACATCAGCATCAACTTCAACATCAACAGTTGAGCGCACAGGATGCTGCAGCGCTAGCAGCTGGCAAGGGAACGCGACCGAAACGTGGCAAATATCGCAACTATGACCGAGATAGTCTTGTCGAGGCTGTCAAAGCAGTGCAACGTGGTGATGTCAGTGCATCGTGCTGGCAGCTATTATGGTGTGCCACATTCAACGCTTGAATACAAAGTGAAAGAGCGACACTTGATGCGTCCCCGTAAACGTGAACCCAAACCACAGCCAGATCTTGTAGGACTAACTGGTGCTGCAAATAAGGTAAATGCAAGTTTATCTGGCTTACATTTGGATAAACTGAAGCCTGGCAATAGCAGCAATAATAATGCCAACATCAACAACAACAGCAACAACAACAGTTCCGGCTCAAAGCTAAGCAATGCGCTGAAGAATAGCAGCAGTGACCGATGTATTACAATGCAGTCCGCTGTCCATGAAAGCGAATCATCATGGACATGTTGCTGGTATGCAGCAACAGATGAAAAGTGCACAGGAATATGCTGAAAATATGTATGATGGCATCATACGTAAAAAAATATGGATCTCAATGGTAGTATGAATAGTGTTAAATTTGAGCCAGAGCAATCAACGACAGCAGCAATGTCGACGACAGCAATGTCTATGGCAATATCGCCCAGCAGTTCCATATTGCATGAGAAGCTGGCACAGATAAAGGCCGAGCAAAATGAATTTAATGCTAGCGATGAGCAGTTATAGAGCAGGTGGCAACATGAGTTGAAAAAGCAACAACAACAGCAGTCAACAGCAGCAACAGCAACAGCAACAGCAGACAACATCAACAGCAGCAACAGCAATATCCATTGCAACATAGACTGCAACAACAGCAACATCAACATCAACATCAACAGGTGTCTGCAACTTACGTTTGGCCACCACTTGCCACACACTACTATAGTTTGTAGGCAAGCATTCAAAATGTGCACAGCAGCAATATGCACAACGCGTGAGCAACTCAAAGTTTGTATGTCTGTCAATGAATATAAAATAATAAAATAATGATCATAAGAACATAATGAAAATGATAAGCATAAAGATGAACATGAAAATGAATAATAATTAGCTAAAATAAGAAAAAAAAAAAAAGAAAGCAAACCAAATGCAAGCAAAGTCTTTTTTTAAGTAAATAGGAAGCATAAAAACAAAAAAAGAAAATGAGAAAAGAATGAAAGAAATAATAAAACAAGTCTTGTAACTTCTTGTTAGTTAAGAGATATAATAAAACATAATGCAACACAACATTAATGCAACACAAAATTTATACAAAAATATAAATACATATTTTTAGCTATTAAAAAAAAATATAGTAACATAAACACACACAAACAAACAAAAGAACGGCAACAACAGCGACAACAACAACAGCAACAACAACAAGAAATATGCATAAATACTTTTAACGTATTTATGTAGAATTTTGTTTAGTTTTTGACAATCGACAAATAGGCATTCTCTTGTACAAACTTTCTAAAAATACAACTAAAACAAAAAATAAATATTAAAAACAAAAAAAAAAATATATGAATGAAAAATCAAACATAAAATAATAACAATAATAATAATATCAGCAACAAGAAGAAAAGTAAAACAAAAAAAAAAAAATTATAAAAGACCGAAAAACCAAAAGCAAAAACAAAAAAAGAAACAGAAACATTTAAGAGTTTTCTATAACGAAGGACCTGTAAACTGTAGTCCTTCTTTATTTTTTTTTTTTAATGAAAACTAAATTAAATGTTTCTGTTTCTTTTTTTGTTTTTGCTTTTGGTTTTTCGGTCTTTTATAATTTTTTTTTTTTTGTTTTTTACTTTTCTTCTTGTTGCTGATATTATTATTATTGTTATTATTTTATGTTTGATTTTTCATTCATATATTTTTTTTTTTGTTTTTAATATTTATTTTTTGTTTTAGTTGTATTTTTAGAAAGTTTGTACAAGAGAATGCCTATTTGTCGATTGTCAAAAACTAAACAAAATTCTACATAAATACGTTAAAAGTATTTATGCATATTTCTTGTTGTTGTTGCTGTTGTTGTTGTCGCTGTTGTTGCCGTTCTTTTGTTTGTTTGTGTGTGTTTATGTTACTATATTTTTTTTTTAATAGCTAAAAATATGTATTTATATTTTTGTATAAATTTTGTGTTGCATTAATGTTGTGTTGCATTATGTTTTATTATATCTCTTAACTAACAAGAAGTTACAAGACTTGTTTTATTATTTCTTTCATTCTTTTCTCATTTTCTTTTTTTGTTTTTATGCTTCCTATTTACTTAAAAAAAGACTTTGCTTGCATTTGGTTTGCTTTCTTTTTTTTTTTTTCTTATTTTAGCTAATTATTATTCATTTTCATGTTCATCTTTATGCTTATCATTTTCATTATGTTCTTATGATCATTATTTTATTATTTTATATTCATTGACAGACATACAAACTTTGAGTTGCTCACGCGTTGTGCATATTGCTGCTGTGCACATTTTGAATGCTCGCCTACAAACTATAGTAGTGTGTGGCAAGTGGTGGCCAAACGTAAGTTGCAGACACCTGTTGATGTTGATGTTGATGTTGCTGTTGTTGCAGTCTATGTTGCAATGGATATTGCTGTTGCTGCTGTTGATGTTGCTGCTGTTGATGTTGCTGTTGCTGTTGCTGTTGATGTTGCTGCTGTTGTTGTTGCTTTTTCAACTCATGTTGCCACCTGCTCTATAACTGCTCATCGCTAGCATTAAATTCATTTTGCTCGGCCTTTATCTGTGCCAGCTTCTCATGCAATATGGAACTGCTGGGCGATATTGCCATAGACATTGCTGTCGTCGACATTGCTGCTGTCGTTGATTGCTCTGGCTCAAATTTAACACTATTCATACTACCATTGAGATCCATCATTTTATTGGCCGAGCAATGTGATTGTTCACTCTTCATGCTGCTGGCATCAGTTTCAGAGTCACGTGATGTCATACGGCTGCGTCCATTGCCATTGTTGTTGCTGTTGATATTGTTGCTGTTACTGTTGCTTTTGCCATTGTTGCTGTTGTTATTTTTATTATGCGCCAGGTCACTGTTGTTATTATTATTGTTGTTGTTGTTATTGTTATTGTTGTTATTATTATTAGAATGTTCATGATCCTCATCACTGCTTGCACTTTCAGCACTACGCATTGGACTTAAACGTTCACGTTTAATATCCGCATACGGTTCCATTATGGGACTACCCGGCCGTTTAATACTCTCACTACTGGAACAGGCAGCAGCAGCTGCTGCTGCAGCGGCTGCCATGGCAATATAATCATTATTACGATTATTTGTAAATGGTAGCGGTGTTTTTTTCTCCAATAGCTGATCCAGCAGCGCATTACCATTGCCAGTGGCGCTGGTATCATCATTTTTCAATGTTTTACGTATGATGCCATCATACATATTTTCAGCATATTCCTGTGCACTTTTCATCTGTTGCTGCATACCAGCAACATGTCCATGATGATTCGCTTTCATGGACAGCGGACTGCATTGTAATACATCGGGAAAATGTGTTTTCAAAAATTCAGGATTACGATTGAAATCGAGACCATAGCTGGTGGCATTGCTGGCATTTGACTGTGGCCAGTACATGTTGGGCTGGAAACTTAATTGTGTTGCAGCATCAAATATTGGTAATTTTATGCCATTGGTTGCTGCTGCTGCCGAAGATGTTGCACTGCTGCTATTCTTCAGCGCATTGCTTAGCTTTGAGCCGGAACTGTTGTTGTTGCTGTTGTTGTTGATGTTGGCATTATTATTGCTGCTATTGCCAGGCTTCAGTTTATCCAAATGTAAGCCAGATAAACTTGCATTTACCTTATTTGCAGCACCAGTTAGTCCTACAAGATCTGGCTGTGGTTTGGGTTCACGTTTACGGGGACGCATCAAGTGTCGCTCTTTCACTTTGTATTCAAGCGTTGAATGTGGCACACCATAATAGCTGCCAGCACGATGCACTGACATCTCACCACGTTGCACTGCTTTGACAGCCTCGACAAGACTATCTCGGTCATAGTTGCGATATTTGCCACGTTTCGGTCGCGTTCCCTTGCCAGCTGCTAGCGCTGCAGCATCCTGTGCGCTCAACTGTTGATGTTGAAGTTGATGCTGATGTGCATGGTGTGTGGACAGATGATTGTGATGTTGCGGGGCAAGTAGATTGGGTGAGGCGCCAAAACGTGATGTATCCGTGCCACCAATAATTTTTGCCACCGATATGCTTGGCTTCTTGTAGCTATTGCTATTACTGCTAAGATTCCCATTGCCACCAGTAGAACCAAGACCACTGCCACTACCACCACCACCACCACCGCCACCGCCACTACTGCTGCATTCACTGCCGCTAGTATTGCCATTGTTACGCAATTGTTCTTGATTATTCTGCTCGTTGATCTTGCGCTGTATTGTGGTCGCCATCATCTTCTGTATGGATGTGGGCGATGGTGAGAGTAAATTACTGCTGCTGTTACTGCTATTTTGTCTGTAGCTATTATTGGCTGCTGCAGCGGCAACTGCTGCTGCAAGCATTGGTGATGCTGAATGTGGACTATGTTCACCGCCGCCGCCTCCATTGCGATTGCTGCTGCTGTTGAGTGAGTTGTTGTTGCTGATGTTGTTGTTGCTGTTGGTATTATTAATGTTGCTGCTATTATTACAGTAGAGCGTCGGCGATACGCTGCCAGCACCACTGACTTTGAAGGACGGAATCTTCAATATGGGATCATCACAAATCTCATTAGCATCCAGTGGTGAACTGGCATCAGGTGTTTCAGACTTTGGTAGATGATGCCGCAAGGCCGCAACTGCAGCTGCAGCATTCAATTGTTGTTGCTGTTGTTGCTGCTGCTGTTGCAGCAAGGAGTTACTACTGCCACTGCCATTGCTTTCATGATTGGCAAGTCCTTCGTTCATTATGCCACAGCTGCTGGCCATTAGCAATGATTTAACCAGATCTCCCAATGTTTGCGTTTCTTCCAATTTTGGCATGAATCCAATGCGTGCAGCAAGCACTAGTGAATGCAACAATACATTGCTATCGATGCCCATGGGTAATCCAGAGGTAGCTGTTGCTGCTGCTGCTGCTGCTGATGTACCTTGTATGCCTGTTGGTGTGCTGCTTTGTGGTCGCGTTAGCTTTGGTGACATGACAGGTTCCAGCTCATCACCGGGCTCGCTGCCATTGTGCTCGGACATGCCGCTGAATTGATGCAGATGATGATTGGTAGCAACCATGCGTTGGGCAATTTCTTGGAAACCCGATGCTGGTGTTGATGCATTGCTATCGACATCACCATCACCATCAACATCGCCATCACCATCACCATCGGCAATTTCATCATCCGTATCATCCTGATCATCCAAATCGATTTCCTGTTGCAATTGCAATTGCTGCTGTTGACGTTCATGCAGCTTCTTGTTAAGTTTGTTATTACGTAACGTCGGATGATATTGACTGGAGGAGACGCGACGTATATCTTGCAGTTTATTGGTTAAAACATCTTCCATTGCCATGTTCAGATCATCGTGGCTATATGTGCGTCGAGTTGTTGCATTTGGCGTGACACTCTCTGAGATAGATCTACAACAAAAAAAAAAACCAATGAGTAAAAATTGTAATGAGCTTAACGAAGGTTTTCTCTATTTAATAATTATTTAGTATTATCGGAAGACCAAAAAAAGATAACAAATTTTTAATGAGATTAATTAACAAACTTTAACTTAACTTTGCTTTCACAAAGTTAAAGTTTTTTTTTTTTTTTTTGCATTGAAAATATTGTACCACCCTAATGTTATGTATGGTATATAGCTTGCTTGATGACTATGAAACCAATTGACCAGTCAATCCGGTTGTATTCTTTAGTAAGTAGCTCATCATGCACATCATCACTTCCTCTGTCTACTTCTCAGCCAAAACCCTTATTCGTAGACGACCATATATATGTATGTACATATACATATATATCCTCCAACCCCTTGTCGAATGACTTTACTTCAAAGCAGAACAAAGAAGATGACAAAATATTATTTTCGCTTCTGCCGCTTTCTTGTGCTCAACGAGAGTAAAAAGATTTTTTTTGTTTTCTTTTTTTTTTTTGTCATCTTGTTTTTTTTCGGAGCCTGTACTTATATTGGGCACTCACACACACATACACATACACATACATACACACTTTTACACACACGCTTAAAAGTTCTGACAATGAGCGCTTTTTAAATGTCGGCAGCAGGCAACGGCAACGGCGACGTCGACGACGTTGTCCTTGTCAAAGGCAAATGGCAAGGATGTTGCATAGAAAAATTTGTGCCTTTTTTTCCACAATTTTTTCTTTTTTTTTTCTGATTTTGGCTGCTATGTAGTAGCAGTAGAAGAGACAAAAGATGACATGCAAGGGGTGAGTGACATGCAACGCAACGTAACGCAGCACAACGGGAGAGGCGCATGAGCCAAAGATGTCAGGCTGACAGTTTGCCTAGCCAGCTAAGGAATAAGAAGAAGAAGTAGTAGCAGAAGACAGGGACAAACATGTTTTTGAAGTTCATTAGACGAATTTCAAAAAAAAAAGAAAAAAAAAAAGTATTTTTCACTTAATGCCAAGCTTGAGCCAAGCTCGAGCCGCATCACTTGGCGCTTTGGTGTTTTCCCTCATGCCACTTCATTTTGTCTCACTGAATGTTGGGGACACGCCAGAGACTGAGGAGCTCTGTTCACCGGGGACAGTATGATATGGGGTAAGGGTGTAGCGTACTTTTGGTAGCCCATTTCAAAAGGCAACTTTTTTTTTTTTTTTTTGTGCATAGCAAACAACAACAAGAGTAGCAATGGCAGTAGCAGTAGCAGCAACATCATCATCATCAGTGAAAGCCATACGAAATTTTTCTTTTCTTTATGCCATAGCACAGCCAGCAGGAAGGCGAAAGGCAGTTGAGGCGAGGCGAGTCAAGTCGAGTCGCGTCGCGTCGCGTCGAGACGAGACGAGACCCTTTTGGCAACACGATGTCTGAGCAAGGGCAACGGATCTGCAAACGTTGAGAAGCTGAGGTAGCTGACGTAGCTGAGGTTGCCAGCGACTGCTGAGACTGTCGAGCTGCTTTGCTGCTGTGTTGCTGTATTGCTGAGGTTGGTGTTTGGGTGTTTGGGTATTGCAGTACATTGCTCTGGCTGTCGTCAGGCTGCGGAAACGCACAGCTTCTTTGCCCTCGCTGTGGGCTGTGGGGCAAGCCCAGGAAAAGTTGAGTGAAAAGTTGTCGCAATTTATTTCATTTTTTTTTTTTGTGTTTTTACTTTTTTTTGTTGTTGTTTTTGTTTTAAGGGCTAGCAGAAGCGCGCGCGTCTGGAAAATGTCTGAAAAATGCGCAGACAACAAAAAATGTTTCGGCTGCAACAGCAGGTGGCAAGTGGCAAGTAGCAACTAGCAAGTAGCAAGTGGCAATGACTGCAGCAACGGTTGACCAAATACTGGACATTAAACTCAACTGAACTGAGCTTGCGGACTCGTTGCTATACGTTTAACGAGAGATACACGACAGTTTTTTGGGCGGCATTTATTCATATTGTTCTGGCAAAAAAAAAAAAAAAAAACAGATAAAAAAATAATGTATACATATTTATAGTAGTACATAACGGTAAATATTTATAATTGCAACACCTCAGCGAATGCATTTGCCAGCTGAGGCGGTTAAAACAATAAACAAGGGGTCGCACAATATCAATTCAAATGGAGGAAAAGCAGAGGAAGACAAAAAAAAGGATTGCAAAAATAAATGAAAAATGTCATTTCAATGTCGTTTTGATTTTTTGTTGGTGTCATTTACCTTTTGGATGCACTTCAATTGCAATTTAATGTTGCAACAGCCGCATCTGCTGCCGTTGTTGCTGTTGATGTTGCTGCTGTCGACGTTAACGTTGCAACGCCAACGGCGACAGAGAAGCCAACAAATGTTGTTCTTACTGTTATTGTTGTTTTTGTTGTTATTTTTGTTGTTTCTGTTGCACGCATGTAGCTTGGATTCATTTACGTTGCACTTTTTCCCCTCTCCCGCACCCTTACTTGTTTTTTTTTTTTTTTATATATATTTTTCGTTTTTTTTTTGTTAATGACGTTTTCTCTCTCTTTTTTTTTAATTTTTCTTTTTGCTCGTATTTTTCGTTTTTCTGACATTTTGTTTTAATTTGTGGCAGCAACGGCGCAAAAAAAGGGTTGATTTTTTATTTGTGTTGCATTTTTGTTGCTGTTGTAATTTTGACGCTTGCTGCAATTGCTGCAACTGCTGCAGTTGCTGGCATTGCCGCTACCGTTGCCCGTTGCTGTTGCTGTTGTTTTTGTTGCTGACATTTTTATGTGCATATCGCATTTTTGTCGGTTCATCCCACACCTTTTGTTTGCCTTAAATACACACATGAAGGCACACACATACACACATACATACACACACACACATACACACACATACACATACGCATACATGCATATATAGACATACATATGCAGACACATAACGCATTACTTGTTCTTCTTCTTCATCATCATCCCATCGACATTGTGAATGCAACCGAATGCGTCGGTAATAATTTTTGGGCTTACCGAAAGCGTTCTGTTAAATATACGTAAGTATAATTACATTTCTCTGCCTCTTTCATTAATGAAACGAGCGTTAAAACAGTTAACTATCTGTGCATATATGCTATGTATATACTATATATATAATTATCTTCACATACGAGTATATGCTTAAGCCTTAAGCTTATTGTAATTAAATTATTTTTATTTTTTTATTTTTAAACATTTTTTCCTGATTTTTTTTTTTAATTTTATCTTATAATATTGAACTTTGAATTTGTAAGGTTACGAAAATTAATTGGGAAAAAAATTACAAGTGAGAAAAATATGTTAACAAGTTTGCTCAACTGTAAGTCATCCGTTACCCAGAAAAATTTAATTTTAAATTTAAATCTTCTGAAATCGTTATACTATAAAATTATTATATTTTCTATAATCCATGGTTATCGACTATAACTATTTGTAAATCAAATTAATTGTAAAAATATATAATTTGAAAAGAAACACGAAATATTAATAATAAATATTAATTATAGAAAATAATTCATAATAAAATATTGACTAAATATGCAAATAAATTATAAAATATTTCATATTAATATAAATAAAAATAAAAATAAAATAAAAAATAAAATTGACTAAATATGCAAATAAATTATGAAATATTTCATATTAATATATATAAAAACAAATATTTAAATATTTAAAATTTTGAATATTCAAAAAAATTAAAATCCTACAATTTGAATAATTTGAAGAAAAAAAAAATAATTATGAAAAATAAATAAAAATAAATTTATAAATAAATTTATAAATAAATATAGAAATAAATTATAAAATATATCATATCAAAACTTATAACACAAAAAATATTTAAATATTTAAAATTTTAAATATTCCAAAAAAATATAAAAATGCTACAATTTGAATAATTTGAAGAAACAAAAAATAATAATTATAAAAAATAAATAAAAATAAATTTATAAATAAATGTAGAAATAAATTATAAAATATATCATATCAAAACTTATAACACAAAAAATATTTAAATATTTAAAATTTTGAATATTCAAAAAAAATATAAAAATGCTACAATTTGAATAATTTGAAGAAACAAAAAATAATAATTATAAAAAATAAATAAAAATAAATTTATAAATAAATGTAGAAATAAATTATAAAATATATCATATCAAAACTTATAACACAAAAAATATTTAAATATTTAAAATTTTAAATATTCCAAAAAATTATAAAAATGCTACAATTTGCAGTATATTTCTTTAAAATTAGCTGCTGCCCCATTCCTTTATATTTTTCTTGGCCCTGCAAGTCATTTTCACTTCTATATCTGATGGTTTTATTTTTCACTTGCTTTCTCAGTCTTTTGATTTTGTGCAGTGTGGCCGCTAAATTTGTCATTATTGGGATGTAAGAACGACAAGCGCGACGAACGAAAGGACAAGGCAGAACAAGTGGTAAGAGTTTAATGGTGTTGTGTGTGGGTTGCGTGGTTGTATGGTATGGTATGGTGCTGGTAGCGAGTATACAATGTGCTGTTCCCAGGTTTTCATTTTTGTTCTTGTGTGTGTGTTTTTTTTATACCCTTGCAGAGGGTATATTAATTATAGACAAGAATTTAACAGGAGAATTTAGATACCAGAATTTGTGTACAATAAAATATTAAATATAAATTTAATGAAAAAATAATGAAAAGGAAATTTAAATTTCCGTTAAAAAAAAAAATTATAATAATTTCAGAGCCTGAAATGCAAAAATCATTCGAATTTCAGTCCCAAATACTAGGCGATCAGTAACTAACAGCTTCGTCTCTCAGTTTTAGAGCTATCTCAATGAAACTTGTTATATATACTCCCTATACCCATAAGCTGTATATAAGTCGGAAACTGCCGCATCGGCTCACTATGTCGTATAGCTGCCGTAGGAAAGATCTACCGAAAATGGTTTTTTTTTTTTCTCCGTTTGTTAAGCTATCTGGCTTAAACTCTCAGGATATGAGTTAAGTGAGGACTGACGCGTCTCATATAAATTTGGCTTTAATCGAACTACTATATCATATAGCTGCCATAGGAAGGATCGGTCGAAAATGTAATTTTTGTATGAAACACATTTTTGTTTGTTAAGCTATCTGGCTGAAACTTGCAGGATTTGAGTTTAGTGGCAAAATATAAGCTTCACATGAATTTGGTCGAAATTGAACAACTATATCATATAGCTGCCATAGAAAGTATCGGTCGAAAATGTAATTTTTGTATGAAAAACTTTTTTGTTTGCTAAGCTATCTGGCTGAAACTTACAGGATTTGAGTTTAGTGGTGATATATGCGTCTCATATAAATTTGACGTAAATCGAACTACTATATCATATAGCTGCGATTGGTGGAAATTGTAGTTGCTGTATGAAAAGTTTTCTGCTAAGACTGCAAGTGTATGAAATTTTCGGTCTGCCGAAGATAACTTTCATTTCTTGTTTTTTTTTTTTTTTATTTTTATGTATGTTTGTTTGTGTGACAGACGGCGTCGAATGCAATTTTGTTAAAAATGCATTAAATGCATGTGTGCGTGTGCCGTATGTATGTATATATGTGCGTTCATCTCATGTGTATTTGTGTATTTTTTTTTTGTATTTTTTCTTTCATTTTTTTGTACTTTTTTTTATATTTTTTTTTTTGTATGAATTGCTGCAGCATGTTTGTTTTTGTTGGCAATGCAGGCGTCCTGGTTGCATTTGCTTGCCCTACGCGCCGATCCCATTTTATGCTCACTCCAGCATTGCACTTGATGCGTGCGCAGCAAACAACCACCTACAAACATACTCATACTCACACCTATACACACACACACACACACACACATAGACATACATTCAAACGCACACTCACACATATGTACATACAAGCAAAGTTGCATATATGCAGTTGCTTTTTTTCGGAAGATATGCACTCATTTTTTTTTTTACGGCCAACTCTGCCAGCGTCGCTGTTGCAATTGACGTCGCTGCTGTTGCCGCTGCAGTTTTTGCATTTTTTTTTTCTTTATTTTCTATCTCGCTCATTTAAGTGACATTTCATTCATGCACGCATATAGCGCATATAACGGCAATCAGGAGAATAAACGGGACGCGCTGGCCGACAGATGAGCTGACAGACAGTTGAACTGACGTATAGGCAGTCAGTCAACCAGACCGAACCACCTTGCCGCCCAATGGTCATTGAAATGACAAAAAAGAAAAAAAAAAAAATATCGCAAAAATAAATGAAAGCAGAGCATGCAACGAAAAACAGTTAAAAAATTGTTGGCCTGCAGCAGTAGCAACAACAGCAACACACAACAAACAGCAACAACAACAACAACAACAACAACAACAACAGCAGATTGCAACAATAGCAAGTGCACGCATTAAGGTTTTTTATTTCACTCTTTTATTTTCAACTGTTTCTCTTTTTTTTTATTTTGGGGCCAAATGGGAAAAGCTACGCTGACGGCGACTGCAGCGTCTCTGTCGCTGTTGACGTCAACGTCATCAGTCTCTATGCCAGTTATTACGTTCACAATTTTTTTTCGTTTTTTATTTTTTTTCGGTGCATGTATTTATGACTGTGTGTGAAAGTGCTTTATCTCTGTGTGTGTGTGTGTGTGTGTGTGTGAGAGAGAGAGAATGCACAGAGAATTTTTCGTAAACGAAAAATAATGAATACATATACACACAGCGACAACACTCGACCCTAGCAAACACTTCGCCCGTCTTTCCCACTCATCAGGCAACGCCCCCCCCTACACACACCCCTTTTTTGGCACATTGCATAGAAAAAAGTAGCAAGAAGAAAGACCAAAAAAAAAAAAAAATAAAAAAAAAGCAAATAAGGAAAAAAAAAAAATTTAAAACGCAGCAGGGAAAAAAAAGCGATCGATATGATGCACTCATTTTCTGTCTGCTGCGCCGGGTGCCGACAACGACGGCAACGGCAACGGTAGACGAAGACGTCGCTGCAGCAGCGTCGACATCTCAACGCTCGACTTGGAGTGGCAACGTTGGACGCCTCATCATCATCAACAGCAGTAGCAGTAGCAGCAGCAGCAGCAGCAGTAGTAGCAGCAGCAGCAGCTGCTGTAGCTGTTAACGTCAACGCTGGCAGCAGCAGCCGCAGCAGCAGCAGCAACAGTCACAGTAGAGAGAAAAAAAAAAAACGGTAATAATAAACGTTCGAAAAAAAGCCAAAAATTGCAGCGTCAGTAGCTTTTCAGTATTTTCAAGTATTTGGCTGGGTATCTTTGGGTATTAAGAGCTTTCATTATTATGGTAGAGTGCAAGGCTGCTTTTGTGGGAGGCAAAAGGCAAAACGTCGCCAAGGGGTCACGGCATTAAAAGATGCAATACATTTGCTAACTGCTGCAGTTTAGTTATATAGAAAAAACACTGGACATTTGTTTGTTGCAACATGCTGTGAATTGAACACATGTCGATCTTCTTGCTTTTAACTTCTTCAACATGACTGCATTTCCTGTTTCTAGCTTTATACTCAACTATTTTGCTGTGTTGTCTTTTTATACATTTCGTGTGGCATTGTTTTTCTTTTTTTTGTTAACATTTTTCGTTGCTTTTTATTATGACAATTAAAATAGGTGTACGATGATGGTGATGAAACAAGGCGACAGCAACAGCAAAAAAAAAAATGAAATACTCATGCTATTGCCGTTGTTGCTGCCGCCGCTTGCTAACAAACACTTGGCCATGCTTTAGACAATAGACAAGGACTTGTGTTTTGCAGCAGCTCAAGTGGCAGCTACAGCGACAACCACAGCTAGAGCCACAGTCATCGCCATCGCTATCGCTATAACCATGCCCATGGTGACACAAGCATTCCCTATGCTGCCACAGTTGCCGCAAAGCAAAAAAAAAAAAACATAAAAAAAATATAGAAAAAAAAGAAACAACCGAAAAAAAAAATAATGACGAAAATTGTGGAAGTGCTGGAAAATTATGCACACGTTGTCGACGCTTGTGTCTGTCGTCTGAAGTGCACACATACACAACATACACGTGTACACTCGACGACGAAAAAAATAAAATGGAAGAAAAATAACATAAATAATAGGCTAGGTGGTGCTGAACATTTTAGAGTAATTAAAAAAATAGCATGCAAGGTATGAAGTAGAAGCGTATAAAGGTATAAAAGGAGTTAAGATGCAGTACGTGCATACACACACACACACACACAGCATAAAATAAAACATACATTTTTTGTATTCCTTTTTTTTTTTTGGTTTGCTTCGTTTATTTCGTTTTTGTTTTTTCATTTTTTTTCGTTGGTTTTTTTTTTTTTTTTTTGGCTGCTCAATTTTGATGCAAATTTATGCAGTTGCAACGATCCGCCCAAGTTCCCTCTCAGCCATTGCCAGTAATTAAGCGTGGCCAAACGCAGCGTTGACTGCGTGCTATGGGGCGTATGTGTAATTTTCGGCATCGTTTCATAAACCGCACTCCAACCACAAGTAGACACAATATACACACACACACATACACAGAGAAAACAAGCACACAATGCCAAGACGTAAGTCATATAGACACAGACACAAAGTACACACACACACACACTCACACACACACACAGACATACTCATACATACATGTGCATATGTAATTGCACGATTTTTACATAGGCGCACAACAATAAAGCTTCCCGAGTGTCGAACACAGGGGCGGCACCATGCATGCGCGGTGCATCGTTCGTAGCTCTGTTAAGTATGCTACAATAAATGCTGTGTCAGAGGCGGGCCAGTGCCCAAAGTGCAATTATCTCATGTATTGTCTGGCGAAAAACCACAGTTTTTCATTTTACCTTTTTTATTATATTGTTTTTTTTTTTTATACTTTATACTTTATGTGTTCTTTTTATACTATTTTTTATGCTATTTATGCAGCAGCTCAATTTTAAGTTTTTATAAATACATAATGTAATTTAAGCAGAGTATTTAACTTCAGAATTTGACAAATGAAAAAGAAGTTAAGAATTTTGAAAAATTTGTAATTTTATTTTGTTTTGTATTTAAAAATTTTTTAATTTTTTTTAACTGTATTTAAAGAATTTTATTTTTAGTTTAAAAATTTTTAGCTGTATTTAAAAAATTTTATTTTGTTTTATTTTTTTTTTTTTTGATGTAATAATAATTTATATTCATCATTTCATTAACATAACTTTAAAAAACATTTTGTAAAAAAATTTATATTTCAATTTTTTAAATATTTATCTTTTTCTGTATATAATATATATTTATTATAATTTCATTTAACTGTTGGAATTATTATATATATAATATATATATAAAGATATTTAAAATAGGCAAACTTACCTGATTGACTTAATGTCACCGCTAATGGATGAATTTGGCGATGGTTTGCTGCTTAAATCCAGCGGCGCATCTGCACTGGGACTGGTTGTATCTTTGAGTGTTGGACTTACAGCGGCTGCAGATACATCTGAGGTAGTTGGCGTTACCGAATTTGTATGCTGTTGATTGGCCAATGTGTTCATGCGACTAAAATCGGCCATCATTTGGAACTGTGCCAGCTTAGCTATTGATTCCATTGATGTCATTTCTGTACGCTGCTGCGTTAGCAGCTTATAAAGTTCTATTGAATTTGTTGTTCTTTCTGTTCCTGTTGCTGTTGCTGTTGCTGCTGCTGTTCTTGATGATGAAGATATTAACGATGGCGTTGCAATAACTTTGTGTGCTCTACTTTTATGTATGTTGTTGTTGTTGTTAAGCAGCGATATGCTTGAATTACTATCACTGTCGTGCTGTATGGGAAAGTTGATTTAAGTATAAGTATTGTACGATCATTTAAATGTTGATTCATTGAAAGGTTGAAAGACTTTACCTGCTGCACAGCAGTGCCGTTGTATATGTTACTGTTGCTGTTGTTGTTGTTGCAATTATGTGTGGACGCGTTTGACGTCGTTTCAGCCACCAATTCGCCTTTGGTGTTTACCGTTAGTAAACGACCGTTAAGACAGAAATTGCACTTATCAGACGGTATCCAATCGTTGGGTTCTGGCGGTGGTGAAGGTGAGCCTGAGCTACGTGATGTTACACTTGAGTCGTGATCGTGTGATGTTTGCTTCTTTTCTATAATTAAAATATTTATATTTCAGTTTATTTTTTATTTATTTATTTCTTATTAATTTTATTTAATTTTTCTAATCTTTTTTTGTATTTTATAGATTTCATTTTTTTTCCTTTGTTTTTTCTTACCAAAATCTTTATCAAATATTAATGAATCAATGCTGTTGTTGTTGTTGTTGCTGTTGCAATATATTTGGCCGTTGGTCTGCTCGAAACGGTGGTTTAATAATGATAATGATTCGTATTGATTTTTCTTGTCGTTGATGTCTTCTGTTTCTTCTTGTGTTATTGATATTGGCTGTTGCTCTGCAATATTCAATTGGTTGCGCGTCAATTGATCTTGATAATGTTTCCATTTCCTACGACCCATGAATTCTTCAGCGACGCGTTCTAGACCTGTAAGAAAATCATAAAAAAGCAATATTGAAAATTTAATACAACCTCAATTACTTAAACTTCAAATGTTTATGTAAATTTTTGATTTTAATTTTTTTAAATTTATTTTCTTTAATTTTTTTATATATATAAATAAAATATAAAATAATATTAATATTGAATAAAATAATAAATTGTAAATATTAAATAATTTTGATATGCTTGCACCTATTGACTTACGTCAATGAGCGTTGGAAACGTTAATTTAGCACAATTTTAACCATATCAAAAAGCAGACCAATTCGTTTCTTTGCATTTTTTTAGTATACATATATACTTAGGAATATACGCTTGGGAATATTCTTGTAAATATTCGATAAAAACTGGCAAATAAAAAAAAAGTAATTACTAGTCAGCTATGTAACAGTTATTCCGTGTGTGCGTGTGTGTGTGTGTGTGTGTGTGTGTGTGTATGTGTGTAATAGATATGTGCATGCAATTGAAATTATAGTCTATTATAGGTAGTACAAACACTTAACATTGCGTATGCGTATTATTAAGTATACGACGAGTGCCTATTGCAAGTTTTCTGTTAGAAAATTGATAGATTCACATTCGTTGTTTGCATAGTATTTAAAGAGAGAAAAAGAGAGGAAGAGAGAGAGAGAGAGAGAGAGAGAGAGAGAACGAGCTAGTATTTGCATTCGTTTGCAGCAATTTTTACTGCATTTGGTTGCATTTGTTTGCATTTCGTTGCATATCCTTTCAATGCCGTCTAATTGCCACAAAAGTTATGCAATTTAATGCAAAATGCATAGGCTGCTGACGCTGAGGCCACTCGAATTGCTGGGCATGCGTGCCTCAAAAAGCGAAAAACTTTTGTGCTTATATGGCAAAAGGTTACGCGTCAACTCACACGAAATGCGAATTATATATCGGGAGCTGAGACAGCAGCAAGCACTAGGAGGAACAACAGAGACCAAGAGAGAAAGAGAGAGTAAGAGTTGAAGAAGCAAAAGCGAGAGAAATGGAGGCAGAATAAAACGTTAGCAATTTGTCAAATAAATAAAGAATTACATATACATTTAACTTGCAACATTTTGTAGCATTACAAACATTATTCAAAACTTAAAGATGAATACAAAATTTTGTCGTGTTCATTTTTAGGCAAGAATATTTTCATTTCACACAACATGCAAATAACTTGCAGCAATTTTGTAGCGAAACCATTGGCCATTGGTTGAAATGCCGGAAATTGAGTAACATCCTCAAGATTCGACTAGACAGTCAGTTAGGCTGCAATTGCATTACAAATTCCCTGTCAATGTGTCCTGAATGCATAAGAGTGCGTACAGTGCGTGCTTGATGTGTGCTTGGGCTACCTGGTTAACTGTTTTTGCCTCAAGTGTGCCTCATATAGTCGCCATACAGCTGCAATTGCAATTGCAGTTGCTCAGCTGCTGTTGCTGCTGCTGTTGTTGCTTATTCCGCAGCTGCATAAGTAGAGCGGCATGTTCAAACTTTTTAGCGTTAAAATTGCATTGCTACTGCAGTTTGTTAATGTTTTTGTTGTTGCTGTTGCTGTTGACGTTGTCGTCGTTGTTGTTATTGTTGTTGCTGTTGTTGTTGTTGTTATTACCCATTGCGTTTTTGAGGTGCTCAAATAAACAGGGTCGTCGCCGTTGCCTCAGGGGTTGCTGTTGCTGTTGCCGTTGCCGTTGACGTCGCACGCACCAAAAAAAAGGCGAAATAAAAAAAAAAACGAGGTGAATGCACGCGCGGGACTTACGAAACTCAAACTTTAAAGTGCAGCCAACGTATACATACACACAAACACATACAGCTATGCATACGTATGCATTTGGGTAAAAAATAAAAAAATAAAGTTACGCATACAAGTAAAAAATTCCGAGGGTTGCTTCTCGGCTGCCAACAGTTGTTGCATACAATGCGCCGCACGCACGCACGCACAAAATGTCTGCTTAATGTGTATGTGTGTGTGTGTGTGTGTGGTTAAGCGACACACATTGCGTATGATGATGATGATGATGATGATGATGACGGTGGCCGCAAGGTGGAATCTCAATCTAACAGAGTAGCGTCAACATTATGCCAAGCAAACGCCTGAATGTATGCTAAATAGAATTTGCACTTCTTTTACAGTTGCAGTTGCCGTTGCCGTTGTAGACGCAGACATTGTTCAATAGAGCCACGACTAGCTTGCACGTACATAACATATATATTTATATAGCTATGCATAGGAATTTTTGTATTTTAGATACAGTTACACTTGTATATCTATGTACATGTATATTTGATTCATTCAAGGCGACATGTCAGCTGCGTGGCAGAGTTGCAACCTGATACTTCAACTTCAAGCTGCAACGTCATTTCGTCTGTCTAACTGTCACAATATCTGTCTGTCTATTTTGTATTTCATTGTTATGTCTTTGTGTTTTGTTTTTTTGTTATCTACACTGTCTCTGCTGTTTCGCTAGTCCCACTGTCCCACTGTTCCACTGTCTCTCTGTCTATCTATTTATTTGTTTAGTTTGTTGGCTTTGTGGTTGCCCCTAAAACTAACAACATATCAAAACAAAAAAAAATTGAAAGTTGCATATTGTCAGCATACTTTCTAGTTAGACATTTATTAAGCATTCTGCTTTAAACGTGTCGTATGATTAATATGAAGTTGTTCTTGTATTTCGTAAAACTGTAGGGATGCAGACGAAAAATAAAAACCAATTAAACACGCAAACTCATTTAACAAAAAAAAAATATATATATATATATAGATATATATATATATAAGCAGTATACCAACACACACACAGACAGTACGATGGGAGCACATGGAAATGCCATGTGCCATGTGAGAGACAAGCAACCAACCCATGAAAACTGTACGAACAAAAAAAAAATGCAATTATCGATTAATGTACACATTACGAGTATATGGCACATACACACACACACACACACATACACACACACGTAGACATATCTGTATATTATATATATTTATATATAGTATATGTAGTCTATATGTGATATATGATACATGTTTGTATGCGTAGCACTCTCTCTCTGTAGCTTTTTCGTAGATAATCCCTTATGTAGAGTTAATTTATATATACTTAACGATACATACTATATATATATATAAATATTGATATATGTTTGTATGTGTAAATATATATGCAAAGCATAGGCAATACCTTTACCTTTACGTATGTATATATATATATATATTTTTTTTTGTATATATTTACATTACACATACCTATAGAACAATAAATGATTTTCTCTTGTTGGCTGTTTTTTTTTTTTTTACAGTTTTTTAATGTTCAGCCTTTAATCTCATTGCGTCTGGCAGTGTGGAGATGATGGCAAAAAGACAGGCTTATTCATGTCGTTTACGCACGTTATATAAGCAAAGTAATGACATTCATATATAATATGATATAAGTTTTACCGAAATACAAAAAAAAAAAAAAATAAAAAAAAAATGGTTCTTGTTGCTGCCATTTGCATTTTTCTTTTTTGTGGCATACAACGTGCTCCACAACGTATCAATATGTGCGGCTTGAGAAATTATTCTTGTAAAAGGCAAAATGTCTCATTCTCTGCAGCTACGGCGAGGGCTACGAGTCACCCCACGCCATCGCTATCGCCATCGCCATCGCCCTCGCTAACATTTTAAGCATGCTGACATGTCGACAACGACAACTTGACATTTTTTATGGCCTTTTCATTTTGTTTTGCTTTTATTTTGGTTTTCGTTGCTTTTTTTTTCATTTTCAGTTAATTTTTTTTTTTTTTTTTGTGATTATTTTCTATTTTTTTTTTTGTGTTTATGCTTAGTTTTGTAAAATTGCAAGCGTGTGAGTGGAAGTTGTGAGTGGAAGTGTGAGTGCAGTATGAATATTGTGTGAGTCCATTGCGAGTGCGTGGCATAATAATAATGAAATGTCAAAAGGTTGCGGATATAGATTATCTGACATATTGTTGTAGCTGTGTAGACATGCGCTTTTATTATGAAAAACTTTAATATTGATGCGCTATTAAATGTTCTATAAATATTTTTATTTTTATTTTTTTTTGTATTATATTTTTTTTTTTGCTGCAAAATGAAAATGAAAGTAAAATTAAATTAGATTTAGAAATATTGTTTGTATGCTTTGCACTCGCTCACTTTCTCTCTCACTTTCTCCTTCTATCTCTCTCACTATTGACTAATGTTGGGCTGTTATTGCATTACATTGAGTTCTATTAGCGAATTTGACAGTGGTAAAAAATTTCATAATAGCAAAAAATTAAATTAGAAAATTAAAAAAAAAAAAAAAAATATTACATTTGTTGCTCAACGTGTGCAACGTGCTATAAATATAAAAAAAATGCAAATATAAATAAAATAAATATAAAAATAAATATTTTTCGTGGCATTGTTGTTTTGTTGTTGCTTTTATTTTGGCTTTAACACACGCAAACGCTGTTTTTTGAGTTATGCCGAATGTCAACGTACTTGCAACTAGCTTTTTACATAGAGGCGTAAAACTAGCTCAAATGAAGGGCGGCAGTTTGTTAAAGTTAAAGGACAACATTCACACGATTTTACTATACAATGTTACTATATTGTTATATTATTATTATTGTTGTTGTTGTTGTTTTTGTTTGCAGCTTGGCGTCACATATGCTGCTGCAGCTAACAAATTGGTAAGAAAGCGCAACAACAACAAAAAAAAGAATGAAGAGAAATGAGCTCAAAAAAAAAAAGAAAGAAAGAAATAAAAACAATGCAAGTTTCAAAAGCCAAAAAGCGATGTAAATGTAAAATGAGTTATGTTAAAATAACAAAAAGCAGCAGCAGCAGCAGCAGCAGCAGCAGCTGCAGCAACAGCAACAACAACAGCAACAACAATAGCAACTGTGGTTGCAACTGTAGTATGCAATGAAAAGCTGAAGTAGGAAAACAGAGAATGAAAAACTAAAGACTGAAAACTGTGAACTGTGAAATGTGAACTGTAAACTGTGAACTCTAAGCTGTTACATGTGCCATACGTACGCCTATGCGTTTTAGGGGCTTGTTATATGTTGTGTTGTGCTGTGTGTGTGCAATGAAAAGGACATGCCACTTTCAACTATTGCTGTTGGCCCCCTGTCCTTATACGCTACTATCTTTCTCTCTCTCTCTCTCTCTCTCTGTGTGTTTGTGTGTGTGTCTCTGGTCCCGTGACAACTTACGTTTTGAGTGTCGATTTGCAAGGCTTGGCAAGGCTTTATGCCGAATTGTCCACCTTGCATTGGAATGCAAAAAAAGCGACAGCGTTGAAATGTAAATGAATTGCACAAAATGCAAGGACATACGCAGAAAATCGCACAAAACACATACACACACACATACATACATACACACACATACACACACACAAACACACACATACACATATTCATATCTTGCTCCCCGCATCACTAAACATGAATGCATTCAGTGTTTGTCATTAAATGCCATAAGCAACCCTTTTTTTTTCGTTGGCAAAAAATAAAAAACAAAACTAAAGCACAACCTACCCCAAAATCAAAAAAAAAAAAAGAAAAAACGGCAAGGCAAGCAAGCAAAATGCAAACTGTAGAAGAAAGCTTGGCAATTTACATACTGACAACATCAATACACACATACACACACACACACACACACACACATGCAGTTAGCTTAGTTGCTTTTTGTGTGTCACTCTGGCATAGAAATTGTCGTCGTCGTCGTCGTCAACTGTTTTGGCACCGTGGGCATATGTACATGTACATACATATGTATGTGTATGGAAAATTAGAAGTAGCAAAATAAATTTCGATTGCCTTGCTCGTTATACTTCGTCTCTGCGTTCGGCTGACATGTTCGTCTTTCTGTTGTTGTTGTTGTTATTATTGTTGTCGTTATATATATATTTTTTGTTGTTTTTGTTTCTGTTTTTTTGGGTGTGGGTGTCCCTAGCATTCGGCGGCATGTATGTATGTATCTATGTATGTATATTTCGGTGCTATCGTTGTCTCGCTCTAATGCGCTTTCGTATGCAATTTTGAGCCTGCATGCAATTTGATTGGTTGCTTGTTCGCCCAGCTCTTTTTCGGCCAAATTTTGTACAATGTTATTTTTGTTGTTGTTGTTACGTTGCGTTACGTAGTTCGATTGCATTTGATTGCATGTTTGTGTGCTTCTGCACTTCAAACACTGCTCTGCTGCAATTGGTGGGTTTCAATTGTCGAATCGTTTAATCAAAAAAAAAAAAAATAAATAAAACGGGAAATTACCCGAAATAGGCGCATAGAAACTTCAATTCTTGGATAATTGAAGTTTAAATAAAAACTGTTGAATTTTGTTCATAATTGCTCTATATACATATGTTGAACAGTAAATGCAAGTAATTGCAACTGTAAAATTGTTAATTGGCAAGATAATTAGACTGTTAGCTAGTTTAACTGCCAATTTCTTCTATATCTTGAAATGTCATAGTTTGGCATTTAGTACTATGATTAATTAGAATGAGTTTGCATTAAATTTGTAGTATTAATTATAAATTATTTAGTACTAAGCATTGCTTGAAAATTCATTGCTTCAATAATTTTCAATATATTTTTTTAATAAAAAAAAAAAAAATAAATAATAAAATATTTCTTTGACAATATACAAACATATATTGAATATATTGTGTAGTCAGGAATGATAACAGTTAAAAACTGTTATTCAATATATTTACACATTTTTCATTTTTCATAATAATTCGCTGTAAATGTATGCAAATGTCAATAATAGCTCATTTTTATATATTTACACATGTATTTGTATATTTTCTTATATTTGCATAATAAAATGTGAAATGTGATTTTTCAATCATCAAATGATTTCTATGAAATTGAATTAATATAATTTCAGTGCCTGCATATTGTTTTTTATTGCATTGAATTATTGCGAATTTTCTTTATAAATATTTTTATTTTTTTTATTTATATTTCTCTTTTTTATTTAACCAAAAAATTGTCACCGGAAATTTAATTTATTCATAGTGCTTCATATTGCGCATTTCTTTGCATATCATTTAACATTTCTCTTTTACATTTCTCTTTCTCTTTCAATCTCTCTATATATATATCTCACTATATATATTTTACTTACTATATTAACATTCAGTAAGAGTTGATGTTTAACATTTAACGGCATCATAAAAAACCAAGAAGCTAACCTAATAAATTTCACATAGATCATAGATGGCAGAAGAGAAAAAATGCAAAAAAAAAAAAAAAATAAAAAAGAAGACGAAAACGAAGACGAAGAGAGCCACAAGAGAGTTTTTAATATAAATAAATAAAGTCATACCAAAAATTCCAACATAAAATGCAAAAAGCAGACGAGACGGATGTTGCCTTCCATGGCTTGCTTTAGAAAATTTATTGAAATGTAAAATGCAGAGAAATGCAATTTCCGCTTCAACACAAACTACAGCATGGCAATAAAATGGGGATAACAATACAAAGCAGACAGCAAAAAAAAAAAAAACAAAAACAAGACAAGTGCCTAGAACAAAAATGTAAAATGTAAAATAAAAGAAAGCAGCCAAATACAGCAGCAGCCGCAGCAGCAGCAGCAGCAGCTTGATGACAAAGCAGGACATTAAAACGACAGCTGCAACAGGCGATTCAAATCTCTATATACGATATATACATATATGTATGTCTATGCATAGTAGTGTGCATATAGAATAAAAGTGAAGCTGCATGCAACAGGTAGCCTGAAAGTATGCAACAGCAAAACCAAATGCCACATAAAGCCGAACCAGCTCTAAATAACTAAACAAAAGCTAAACCAATTCATGCCGCTTATTCATTCATTTATTGAATTGTGAAATTTAATTTAGTTAGACAGAGATAGACATTGCAATTTCTATAAAGCCACAGACACAGAGAGAGTGAGAGTGAGAGAGAGAGAGAGAGAGAGAAAGAGAGAGTAAAGTTAGGAAAGAGTGTAAAACTGCACAACGAGGCGTAATAATAATACGAAGCATGCCAACAGATGAGCATCACGACAACGTTGATAGAGAGAGAGGGAGGGAGAGAGAGAGAGAGAGAGAGAAAGAGAGGGACAAAGAGACGAACAGACGGGCAGACGGACAATGAAACAAAACAAAACGATGCTGGCTGACTGTGCATCAAAAATTTTATTCATGGATTTAGTTGAATTTACAATGAATGAGTTTTTGGCTTAGTCGGCGTCGGCGTCGGCAGCAACTGTAAATGGCACGAAAACCGAGTATATGATGACATATCTACAACGTCAAATACAACAACGGCAGCAACAACAACAACAAGAAGAACAACAGCAGCAACAGCGACAGCAGCAAATAGTACAAAAATAGCAGCTGGCATTTACAATTCGAATGTTGGCTGCGAAACCAACAAGTGGCAGTAAACTATTTTTCATGAAAGCACATTTAAATTTTGCCACACCCCTTGCCATACGCCTCTCTCTCTCTCTCACACACTCGTATCCTGGAGTGCTTGGAGAAGTTCTTATTCCCATCATCATCGTCGTCTGGCTCAACACTCGACACGAACATAAATGGGGCCGTCGTCAGTGAATGAATAAAGTTGCAGTCACAGTAGATTTGAGAGAGACTGAACGACTGAACGACTGATAGACGGACAGATAGACAGACAGCAAGCAGCAGCCGACAGTCAACTCGTCTGGTTAGTTAACTGGCATTTAGCAGAACTCTTGTTTTTGACAGTACAAGCGAAACCCTAAACAGAGCAACCGAGTTACCCAAAAACTAACAGCAACAGCAGCAATCTAAGCACCAGCAGCAATAGAAGCACCAACAGCAATAGAAGCACCAACAGCAATAGAAGCAACAGCAGCAATAGAAGCACCAGTAGCATCAGCAATAGCAGCTCCATTTGATGATGGGCAAGTGTGAAACCAATTAGAGCCACTTAAGTGCACACTTCAAATGGACACGTAGCTGCTATTTCAACTCGTGTGGCTTCCTCTCATTCAACATAGCCAAAAATAAAAAAGGACGAAGAAAAAAGAAAATAGAAAATGTTGCAACAGAAACGGAAACTTCATAAAAATGATTGCCATATGAGTGCAGTGTAAGCGTTACGTATACGCAACGTTAACAACGATGTGCACACAAAAAAAATATAAAGAACCTAACAGACACACACAAACACACACACACACACACATCATGCGGCAGGGTAGACGAATCATTCAGAGCCGCATGTAACCAAAAGTCAACTGGCCAAACGTTTGTTGTACAAAAAAAAAAAAAGTGAAGAGTGTTGAGTGATGCAACTAATTGCCTTTGGGTACGCCTAACGTACAGCGGCAGCAGCAGATGAAAAAAAGAGTCATGCCCCAAACCAATGAAAGGATAATTGCGCGGATTGCGCACAGATCGCCTTAATCCTTTTAGAACAGACCCTTTTGCCATACTGTCATGCTGCCACATGGCTACCATACAGTTGCAGTTCTTTAGGCGCGTCGCGCAAACAAAAGCAACAACGACGACGACGTCAACGTCAACAACGACAACATGACCAGCAACCAGCAGCAGCAACATGAGTCGCGTTTTCTGCGTGCTTTTTTCTTTTTTCTTTTCTCATTTAATGCATCGTCCACTTGATTGCATTGCCAGGCATGTAAAAAAATGAACATGAAAATGAAAATAAAAATACAGCAAGCTCAGCCTCAGCACGGCACGGTCAATAGTCAGTCAGTATTTTTTTTGTATTTTTTTTTGTATTTCTTTCGCGGCTGCTGTTTGCACACAACAACAACCACATATACGACAACACCTCGCGTTCAGCCAGTAGTCAGTGTGTGAGAGTCTGTCTGTGCGTGTGTGTACTTGCATGTTGAGCATTGTGTCTGTTATCCTGACGCGGCAGGCTGGCAGGCAGGCAGGCAATTGGCATACCACACATATCAGACATTTTTTTTTTTATTTTCGTTACTGTGATGCTTCTTGCATTTTTTTCACAGTTGCTGGAGGCATCAGCAGTGATTCTCAGTGATTTGTTGTAGCATAATACGCGTTAAGTGTGAAGACAATTGACATTGCATTCTGAATGCTGAATGCATAGGATATCAAATATGATTTTAAATGCAATAAGAAAAAAAAAAAACATTAGCGCAAATTCGACTGACAATGTTTAGCGTTTAATTAATTGAAGAACTTCAAGTGTTTTATATATATATTTTTTATATAAAATATATTATGGCTCAAGTTTCATTATGGGCAACATTCATGTTTGTGTTTGTTTTTTGACGATGTTCGTTTTAAATTTGTCGCGTTAATTTTCAATTACTTAAGAATGCATTTCTAGCCAGTTCCAACGAAAGCTCACGATTTCTATACGTGAATATTATGTATAGCAAAAACAGCAACAGCAGCAGCTGAATATTGTATACAAAACCCACAGTCATTGCACGAATTAATAAAAAATGAAAAAAAAAAAACTGAAAATCAAATCAAAAGCCGCTACAGAAAACCTTGAATCAATTGATACGAAATGTAAATTTCTAGCAAGAAAAAAACCGGACAGTTTTGTATAAAGCAGCGACTCAGTAAATTAGAATTAGAATTAGAATTGAACTTGTTGTGCCATATTTGGTTACAATTTCAACGCTTAATTCCGCAAAAAAAAAAAAAAAACGTCTAACGATGCGCGGCCATCGAGCGGGCGGGTGTAAGCAGTGAGCAGTGAGAAGTGGCGATGTTAGAGGTGTTGCTGTATTGATATAGGGGCGCACAGGCGGGCGGGCCAGTTGTGATAATGGGTGTGTATGGGTGTGGGGTTTAGGCTTGGCATACGTGTCCGATTCGACTTTTATATATTTCTAGTTAACGATTTCATTTGTTGACTTTTCATACATTTTATTTATTTATTTTATTTGATTTTTTTTGTTTGTTTTTTTTTGCTTTTGTTTTTAAACATATAATAATTAGGAAAACATTTATTCAAATTGCAAGCTCAAAACTGTTTTTTTGTTAACAAGAAATGATTAAATTGTATGTAATTAACATCATAAAAAAACAACAACAATAATAAAATACCAATTTTTTTTTTTTTTCAAATTAATCAATAATTTTTTAATATTCAGCTTTCATTTCTATTTCAATTTCTATTTTCATTTCAACACTTGTCAATACAAAAAATTAACTCTACAGTTGCTTATCTTTTCTTTATTTCCCAGCAAAGCAAATTTGTTGCGATTAATTTTCTACTTCTACTACTACTACTTAGCAATAAGTCTTTGCTGAAGCTAAATATTTAATTTAGTTCACACATCGGTGCTTGATACTGTTCTGCGAACTAAATTATCTGCTGGCAATTATGATAATTAGTTCTATTGATTATTGAAAACAAATGTTGTGTTCTTAAGCGACAAAGTAAGTTAAACAAAAAATAATTGCTTAGAATTGTTAAAATTTTTATAAAGTATTCATCATACCAATTAACAAACAATTTAAAATAAAAAAAAAAAAACAAAATTGAAAAATTGCAAATGGATATGATTGAAATTTATTCAGAATTTCATTATTCGTATATTAAACTAAATTATTTATAGAGCTGTCAAAAGAAAATATTAAGTTTAGCAGAAGTGCAGTATTAAATTCTGCTGTTATATATATATATGTGTGTGTGCGTGTGTGTGTCAAAAGACAACTAAATGTGTGAGCTATATATGGACAAATGATTGTTATTGGCAAGTCTAAAATTTATTTCATGCAATAATTTCAACAAATAATTTCAATTATTTTATTTTAACTGTAATTAGATAAGTCGAAAGAGTGCAAATATCGAAATATTTTAATAAATTTGCATTTACGCAAGTGTTGTAGCCATTAGTCATTAGATCAAATATTCACTTTTAATTGTAGCATCAAAAACACAAATTTCATTTTCTCTTATTATTTGAATATTCAATACAAATTTTTTTTTTTTTGTTTTCTTTGTTACTACAATTTCAGTGTTATTATTTATCAATTTTTACATATTTATGTGTATCAATTTATGCTCTATTTTTATAATATGAAATTCTCATTAGTAGTCGTTCATCTATTTAATTACAAATGCAGCATTTTCAAAAATGATTCACTGTGTCGTCGCATGTTTCATTGATGCTTGCAAAGTGTATAAATTCTTCATCGAGCTAAAGACACATATGATTTTTATGCTTTTGTATTTTATTCCTTTATTCGTCTTGTTCGTTTTTTGCAGTTTTCTCTTATTCTTATTCGTCTTCCTCTACTGTTTTTTTTTTTGTGCATCTACAATATTTGTCGCCGTTTCTTATTGACTTTTCTACTTATTTAGTGTATTTTGCGCATTTTCGTATATGCTGAAAATTCTCTAATTCTTTTTGCAAAACTTGTTTTTTTTTTCATTTTTTTTTTTTTTTTTTTTGTAAATGCATTTGCATTCAGTCGCAGTCTGTCTATATGTCTGTCTATATATGTCTGTGTGTATATGTCGTTCGTTTTGTCTGTCGGTCTGTGACCGATTGGCTTTGTTGCTTATTTTCATTAACAAGCCTCTGTGTGTGCGCACATGAAAATTTGTACAACAGTAACTCTCTATGTCTATCGCTGCATGTCTGTATGTCTCTATGTGTATGTATGTGTGCTTGTATGTTTATGTGTGTATTTCTATCTCTAATGTCTGTGGCAAAATTCGCTAAACAAACAAATTTTACTGTTAACGAAAAATACAAAAATAAAAAAGACAGAAACTTGTATGCATTTGGGGTGTTAATTGTGTTGCACTTTGCCAGCCACAAAGCTACAAAAATTTTTTCTTTACTTTTTTTTTTTTTTTTTTTTTGCCAAGTTTAAACTAAGGCGTGCATTGTATTGCAATTTGTTTTTTATTTTTTTTTTTTAACTTGTTTTTTTTAAACTATTTTTTTTTTTTTTGGTTTTATTTATTATTTGCAATTTGTTGCAAATTTTGTTATGCCAAATTTGGTACCGCAAAAAAAAACAAAGTCGCCCACGTTGGCGTCGCGCTTCTCATTTTGGGTTCAACTCAACATTTGACGCTGAGATTGAGATTGAACTGGAGAGCCTTGAAAAACATGTACAATCGCAATGCAATTTTGAGTGCTGGTAATCAATTACTCAGTCGACAGCATTAACAGCATTATGCTTGTGTTGTCAAAGGTAAAAATGTCTAATTAATAAAAAGCCTGCCAGGCATTTACCACTTGTAGAGGTAAAAAAAAAATAAAAATCAGACAAAGAAAAACTTGATAATAATGCAACTAAATATAATATGAACATACAAACACACACTCACAGACATTTAGAGAGACATAGACAAAGCGTATGCAGTGCCACTTAGTCATAATAATAATAAAAATAATAATAATATAATTCAGTTTATATATACTACTATAAATAGATGGGGAACCTAGAACGCACTTAACCAAATCGAATTCTCTATTAAACAATTGCATAAAAAAAAAGAAAACCCTGACAAGAACTGACTAGCTAACTAACCTATGGGTCTCTCTCTCTCTCTCTCTCGCTGTGACCTGTTGGTACAAAATGAAAAAAAAAAAAAATTAAAAACTAAGAAAAACAAGAAAGAAAAAAAATAAACAACGTTACAAAGAAGAAAAAAAAAATGATGGAAAATGAAAGAAATTGTAATAATGCGGTTGGGACATGCGTGGCTTAATGTATGTGCGAGTGCGAGTGCGAGTGCGAGTGCGAGTACTATGTGTCTACAATGTGTATGTATATGTATATATGTAGGTTGCAAGCTAGATAGAGATAGAGAATAGAGGTAGAGGTAGAGGTAGCTCAGTGTAGCTGCAGATGGGTCTCTAAATAGGCCTCTGTAATATAATTACATGCGAGTGCGCAGCAAATGGAAGTGAAAAAAAAAAAATACAACGAAGAAGAAGAAAAAAAGAAAATATTAAAGAAGCGCAAAGCATAAACAGCTAAAAACAACATAAGATGCGAATAGATTGTATATCAGTTATACAGCAAGTTCTATGTATGATCGAGAGCGATAGATGGTAAGAAGTGGCAGCTGAGAGCAGAGTAAGAGAGTCACAGAAAGTGGCAGAACATAATGAAATTCACTTGTCCAATATCATTATGCAGTGCAATTATTTCTTTACTTACTACATCGACAATGCGTTGTGCTTTGGCCAGGGTTGCCATGTTTTTATTTTATATAAATTTTTGCGCATGTTGACGCGTTTTTAAATGCAATTAATTTGCAATGCATTAGCTCCCCCGACCCTGTAACTAAGTATTCGGTATATATTTACATTTCAATTAAAATACAGAAACTACAAAGGAAATTTAGAATATACTGTCAATGCACAAAAAAGAAAAAAACAAAAAAAAGAAGAAAAATTAAAAAAAAAATTATTTTGGATGCGAAAATCAAGAATCAAGACAAGAAAAACAACTATATTTTGTTTTTGTTTTTCGTTTAACAGGAAAGCAAAATTATTTGCTGGCAAGTCGAAGATGTCATACTCTTCAAAGGCAACAATGGAAACTTTTGTCATTTTTATATGATATAGTAAAACTTTAGAGAGACTAGTTTTGAATGTAGAAAGAGGAACAGACGAATATGTAAATTTTGATGTTGCATCAATGCTGATCAAGAATATATATATAAAATCCTGGCTAAAATGAATAGACTCTCAGAAAGTGTATTAAAAATCGCAGTGAATATAAATTGCAGTTGAGTTTTCAAGGTTTTCCAGTTCATGGTTTTTAGCGTCTCGTCAAGTCTGAGTGTATGTGTCTCTGTGAGTGTGTATGTGTGTATGGCAAGGCGACGGCCGCGCACCATAATATATTGAAACTGATCTCTGCTGGCTTTTCTGCTGGCGCTGACGTAGCGCTTGTTATTGGCGCTTAGACACACGTGAGTTATTGTTGTTGTTGTTACTGCTGCTGCTGCTGCTGGCTGTACACACCCGCATAGTCTAGCTTATGTTATTTTATAAAATGTTTTTTTATTTGTTTTTTTTTTGATTTTTTTTTTTTATATTATTTTCCAAATATTAATTAATTAATTGTTTAAGCTTGTAAAACTTTATCTTTGTCTTGTTTTTTTTTTTTTAGCAAATTAACAAATAAAATTATGCAAATGCAACTTAGATATGTAAATTTATAATCAATAGTCTATTAGCTAGTTTTCTAAGCTTCCCAAAGATATTTGTATATTAGATGTAGAATTTACTTTTGCCAACAAATCCGTCGCATAGATATGGCAACTTATTTTGCCAGACAATTGTATTGGCAAATAAAATAACTAGAATTTCTTATATTTATTTATATTTTTTTTTATTATTATTATTATTTAATTTAACAATCATGCTTTGGTCCTGGTTCAATGGATTTATGTATTGTTGCCAAGCAGACGAAGGTTACACCATAGTCTGTGTGACGTATTTCTGTCTGCATGATTGCATTGGCTTTGGCATTTTATATGAATAGTTCTAGTTGTATCTATGCAAAGATATAGCTAGACAGAGATAGAGAGACAGAGAGACAGAGAGAGAGACAGAGAGAGAGAGAGAGATAAAACATATGGTATGTCTGTACCTGCTTGGAAAGTGGTCAAAAGGAACTTATAGATTTTCCATGTCTGACTGGCATTTTCCTCACCATTAGCAAAATGCCATTGAAAATAAATATTGCGCAAAGATGAAACGGTCGGCGGGTTGGCGAGACAGCGCATCAGCGAGACAGAGTGAGACTATCAGACAGACATGGATACTCTTATTGCCAGTAAAAGAGAAACGTGTAAATAAATGTCTGCAAGCATTTTGAGGCTCTACTCGTCTAACAATATAAGTAGCAAAAACTGTTGTTATTTGAACATAATGCGCTTTATAAGTATCTGTACTATCCTTATATATATGTATATATATATCTACACCTAGACAAGAATGCAATTTCAAGCTTATAAAAAAAAAACTTTGAATATGAAAACTTTTTTTTATTTCTATTTTTTTTTTTTTTTGTATTGTTCAAAGTCTTTTCGATAGCTTGCAACAGATGTTGCCTCAGCTACAGTTTTCAATGGAAATTTACAGCAAAAAAAAAATACAAATAAAAATAAAAACCAAGCTACTTAGCAGATGCAAGTTATTTGTTAGTAATTTTTTTTTTAAGTGTATTTTGTATATTAAAATAAAAACAAAAAAAAAAAAGAAAATAAAGTGTCACTGAAATTCAATCTCAAGTTTTATTTTCATTTTATGGTATTTGGAATTTTTTTTTGTTTTTTGCATTAGCAACAAACAAAAAGAAAAAAATAGTTATAGAATTTTTTTTTGTTGCTGCTGCTGCTGTTGTTGTTGTTGCTATTGTTGTTGTCAATTCATATTTGAATCGAAATGTGCAAAAAATTATTTTGCGTTTATTTAGCACATTTTCTATGCGAATGCATTTCAAAGCCAGTCGTTTGAGCGACTGGACTTGACTTCAGCTATATCTCTATCTCTCTATCTCAAACTTACAGTTTGACCATGTAAATGTGTCAAAAATTTTTTTTTTTACAAATTTTTGTTATTGTTGTTGTTGCATTCACAAACATTTGACTATTTGCGACAAGCGTAAGAAATTTCATTTGCAAGTGCAATAGAATTAAAATAGTAAATGTGAGCTCATAGCTTACAGCTCAATTCCATTTGGTTGAACTTAACAATAATATTACACATACGCCACATATACCAGCAGTTAAATTTCAACTATAAAATGTTAAGCAAATTCATGTAATTAAACTATGCAACAAGAAACAAAGAAAAAAAAAAGAAACAAACTATTTGATAAGCTAAAGCAATTAGAATTATTGAGACGCCCAAACGTCGGTCATCTTATCATATTTGAAGTCAGCTTAATGAAAATATGACAATAAAATGGCCCCAGTGCGATAATCTGTCCCTCAGTGCTGACATGGTTTAGTATATGGCGTACATGCGCTACAGTGGACAAATTCAACAAAGAGTCAAGCCACAGGTCTGTTGCAGCTGCTACAAATGTTTACCAATGCGCGCCATAAGAAACTTAATATCGCAGCATGCTCGTATTTATGTATGTATGTCTGTCTGTCTGTCTGCCTGCCTGCTTACCTTGCAACCTGCCACGCGTTGCATTTGAAACATATTCTCTATATTTTCTTTTTTTTTATATATACAATTCTTCGTTTCTTTTTTATTTTTGCTAAAAAAAAATAAGTTGTTGTTGTATTTTGTGGCGTCGTCGTCGTTTTGTTTTATTATTATTATTTTTGTATTTTTTTTATTGTTGTTGTTGTTGTTTGTTATGGCTAGCTTTTGTTGCAGCAGCAGTAGCAGTAGCAAGCTGAACTATGAATGCAATTTCGTAAATTATTTTCCTTTTAAGTAATTATTAAGGTGTGGTCCGGTGCGGTTCGTTCGCTTCGCTTCTCGCGGCAGAAAGTCTTCATCGACGTTGCGTCGTTTGCGACGTTTGCGACGTCAGTCGTCAGTCGTCTGTCGTCAGTTTAACAGTTTACCAAACACAAAACAAAGTATATAAAGCTTTGACATTGTTTTTTCTTGATATTGTTGCTATTGTTGTTGTTGTTATTGTTGTTGTTTTTTTTTTAAGTTTGTATATAAATTTTTGTAGTGCTTAGTATTTCGTTAGATACTACTGTATTTTTTTTTTTTGAGTTATTCATCCATTATGCGCCATTTAACTAATAACAGGGCTATGACTATGACTATAACTTTTGTCCACGACTGTAGCTCATTCATTTAAATCATTCATACATTTCATCATTTAGTCAGTCAGTCAGTCAGTCAGTCAATCAGTCAGCTAGTCAGTTATTTAGTCAGCTTGTTAGACGGTTAAGTCGTTTATTAAGTCACTCGAACTATTCATTTTGCGCGTTCCTAGCACATCCTTCCTTTCATTCTCGTCATTCATTCAACGTCATAATAAATTTTGAATTAGTGGGTGTTGCCTACCGACTGTTGCTTGGTACATTGGCCGTTGGCTTTATGCACCACAAAGACCTTAATTACTTGGCAATTGCCACGAATTGTGCTACTTTGACAACAAACAACAACAACAAAATATATTGAAGAAAAAAGAGAAGTTTAACGCACTTCCACAGCAGCAGCAACTGGTCGCTGCAGGAGGTACAGCTTGTGCTTAATATCCTCAAATTGGCACTTGGCTACCTGTTTTTTTTTTGTCTTGTTTTTTTTTTTTTTTGAATCATCTGATATAAATTATTAAAATCGTTGTGCTGTTATCAAATACACACAATGCGCAAGGAAGTGTTAAGCTGCGAATGGCACACGACACAGACATGAAAATAAAAAAGAAAAAAAAAATAAAATGCAAACAACAAATTGATCAGCGTCAACGTCGCTGATTTCTAACAACAAACGGCAAATCGCCACTTTAGGCCGACAACATGAATGGCAAATTACAAAACAGTTAAGTAGCTAACAACAACAACGCCAGCAACAGCAACAGCAACAACAATCAAAGTGTACAAATTTTGCTGTAATACAACAACAATTACATTAAAACGCGACCATAAACGTGCAGCAAGAGCAGCAGCAGCAGCAACTATAACAATAACAACAGCAACAGTAAACAACAAGAGCAACCGCAACAACAACAACAACAACAGAAACAGCAAAGAATTGCAACTAAAGTCTCAGCTTTGACTTGGACTTGGCTTAGCCAAAATGAAGCTACAAACGCGGCATAAACTTTGACGATGAAGGCAACAACGGCAGGCGCTACCAAAGTCATTCCACACCTTGTAAAATCAACAAAAAGGCAGCCAAGAAGCAGTCGTTGCACCAATACATACACACACACTCATAGAGAGAGAGAGAGAGCGAGACAGAGAGAGAGACAGAGATAGAGAGAGAGAGAAATATATACATGCAAGCAGACAAAGATGCAGGCGTGCAATTTGCAGCCGCAGCCTAGAAAAAATAATTGCATGTAGATGCAGGGAAAGGGAATCGCTAGCGCAATGGCTAAGTTGAAGTTGCCAGTGTGTTGAGCAGACGGCAGACGGCAGAGGGCTGAATGCTGAATGCTGAAGGCAGAAGGCAAAGCAGATAAAATGTAGAAGAAATGCTGTGTTGGAGGGATGGGGAATTGGGTCTTAGCCGCGTCATTCATGACGAAGACGACGACGACGACGACGACGACGCGGCATTTGCTGCAAGTGCAAGTGCAGCTGTAACATTAACATGCAACCGACGAAGACGAAGACGACAGCGACGACGGCGACGCCACTGCTGAGATGCAGATGCATTTAATGTCATTGTTGTTGTTGTTGTTGTTGTTGTTGTTATTACTAGCATGCAGTAGGCAGCAGCAATAGCAACAACAGCAACAGCAGCAGCAGCAGCAGGTGAATTGCACGATTTTCAATGCAAAAGTCAAGAGCGCCAACGGAAAAAAGTCGTTAGCCAAGTTTTTTTTTTTCTTTTTCTGCTTGTTGTTGTTGTTGTTGCTTAGTTTATGGCTAGAAGTGTAGCAGCGGGCGCATGTGGCAAACTCTGACCAAGAGTAACCAAAGAGTCAGCCGGCTGCATTTTTAGCGTAAAAAACTGTAGAGTGTTTGGTAGCAGCTTCCTTTTGGCAGTTTGCTTGACGTTCTCTCTCTCTCTACCTCTGCCTGCATCTCTCCCTCTAGCACCTTAACCTTACTATAGCTACTATGACTATCCTAGACTACTGCTTGTTACTTGCTGCCTGTAGCTCTACCCTTATCCTCTAGAGATCTACATATAGGATAGATCTGCATGCCAGCAGAGACAGCTGTTTCCGTTTGTAAAATGTTTGGTGGCTACCAATGATTGGCAAGCGAGCAAAAGTTGTCTGTTTGGGCAAAAGACATTGATGTTTACTGTGAGACACGTTCATTACAATTTTTGCTGGCATTTAATGTCCATCTATTTGGCTAGCAGCTAATTACATTGCATTTTACTTAACTTTACTTACATTTTACGTTTCGCTGTGTGTGGCCAAAAAAAAAAAAAAAACGCCAGCGACAGCAGCAGCAGCGCCAGCGCCTGTACCTTGTGCCTTGTAACTGCGCCTGCGTCAGCGGCTTAGCCGTCTATTCAGCTAAGCTATTTTTCGTAGTACAACTGTTTTTTATTTGGCCAGCAGCGTTTGAGCCAAGTCAGCAGTTTATAATTTACTTTTTTCTCATTCAGCAATATTTTTTATTTTTTTGTTTTTTTGTTTTTTTTTTTGTTTTGTTTTTTTAATGTTGTTAATGTTCACACATTTGTCACGTTGTTATTTTAGTTTGTTTATGATGATGATTATGCATGATGCATTGCAATTATTATTATATTCAACACATATTGCAGCTATATTTTTTTTTTGTGTATATGTGTGTGTGTGTGTCTCAGTGTATGTATGTTATCTTCATTGCCCAAATGGTAAACACTTTTGAAGTTTGACTTATCATTATCTATTTTGTATAACAAAAATATAAAAAACAGCTGCAACGCATTTATAAAACGAAATTTGATCATTAATTTAATGCAATATTTACACAATTTGTTCTTAATTTTCTATAAATGCATATAACATTTATTTATTTATTTATTTATTTTTTCTTTATACAAAAAAACAGTCCGCTCAGTTTAACACATACATGATGGCAGAAAAGTCCATCGATACTGGCGATATGTATGAATTGAAATGAAATTTTGTTTCTTTTTTTTTGAAGCGATTTGGCATTTTAACGACCCCAAAAAATAAAAGAAATTTATATATAAAAAAAAAATTAATTATTAAAATTATGCTGGTATCTTCCCAACATTTTGTTGTTTATACATATATATATATATTTTTATTTTTATTTTTTATTTTCGACTCAAACGCTGTTCCGAATTGTAGTAAATTATACAGAAATCTCAACGTAATTAAATGACAAACTATTAGAATTGTCATCGATAGTAAGTAAACGTAATTCGAACCAACGCAATAAATTTTTATATAAAAGAAAAAAAAAATAAAAATATAAACACGTGAAAAATACTTAATCATCGATGCTTTGACTCATTTGACGATTATTTGTGGTTTTTTGTTTATTTATTTTTTTTTATTATTTTTTGGAATTAAAAATAAAAAAATAATGAAAAAAAAAACACATAAATAACAAGAACATCACCCACAGAAAACCAATTTTATTTTGAATAAATTTAGATTTTGAAAACTGATAAAAACACTGCTTGAGAAAAAAAAATGTTCAACAGTGCATTAAAATGAGATTAAAGAGTATTAAAAAACAAGATTAATTATAGAGCATTTAATAGTCAAGTAATATACGTTATACTTATCGCATATGTTCACGAATTTTATACTACAATTTTCGAGCTTTTAATTCTTAATATTATGCCCTAATATGGCAATCAAAATAAAAACTATAAGAGAACTCATTATATTTACGACATATTGTAAAAATATTATGAATATACTATACGTATATATATAAATATATTTATTTAATTATATTTGTATATATATATATATATATTATATATATTGTGTGCAACGTTATCAGTAGAAACTTTTGTGGAAATATTAAATTCAATACTTTGTGTATTGTGACTAGTGCATATAAATATATATTTATATGCATGTGTATGTGTTTATATATATATACATATATATTTCATATAGTTCAGCGTATGTGTGTGTGTGTGTGTGTGTATAATAAAAAATAAAATTGTGATAATTGAACTATGTGCAGTGCAGCAAGTCGTACGATAGTGCATATAAATTGCATACGATCGTTTCAGCTTCAGCTTCAGCTGCAGCTGCAGCAAATTTTATATAAAATATATTATAAAAAATATATTTCTACATATATATATACCTATAAAAATGTATATATGCAAAAAAAAAAAAGACTGTACTTGTGATTGCATTAAAAAAATATATATATATATTTATTTTTCGTTCATGGCGAAATTTTCAGCAATAATATATAAAATCAATTTTTTATGGCTGATAAGAAAGCGAAAAAAAAAAATAAATATGTATATATTTCCGCTTTGGGCGTTTTCAATTTCTGTTGTTCACAAAAATACAATGCAAAAACATAAGAACATAAATATATTTATATATTAAAAAAAAATAAACGCAATAAGTAAATAAATGTGTATAAATTTTCATGTTTTTCTTTACAAGATTAAACAGACTTCTGGCTGACGATGCATCATAAATACAACAATTTTTTTTTCTTCTTTTTTTTTTTTGTTCAATAATTTGTTGCTTAATTTTTTGTTGTTCAGATTTCACAAGTAGTCGCCATATCAGTGAGGCAGCGGCAACGGCGGGGACTGCAGCGGCGGCAAGGCAAGTGAAGTCAGAGAAGTGGCCTCACTTTGTTTCTGTATACTCTCAGTTTTGTTGTCAGTAAATTGTTGTTGTCGGGGTTTTTTTTTTTATTTTTTTTCGCAATTTGGGTCAGAAATGGGCTGCGTCAGGCCAGCACCTGATAAGGAACTTCTACCCGTTGCACATACATTGCACATACCCCTTAGACATATCATATACTACATATGTGAGCTAACGTACGTGAGTGAGTGCATTCAGATAACGAATAAATTATAATTGTGAATTAAAACTATCTTTGTGCTTGTGCTACTGCTACTGTTGCTGCCGCTGCCGCTGCTACTGATGTGCTGGCATTTTACTTTGATCACATACAGATAGCTAGCTTTAAAGTCAGTTGCATTTGGTTTTAAACTTCCGCTTTGTCAATTGATAATATGAAGGTGTTATGCTCCATGAATGAAATTGACTAAAGTTTATCACAACTTACAATATGCATATACAGTAGTAACATATAGTAGTAGTAGTACTATAATATTTCTCTCACTATTCTATTCTGTTCTCTTTCATTTTTATTTTATTTCAGTTTATTTTCATATTCATTTTATTCGTTTATTTATTTTTTTATGTTTTATTCTGTTTTGTCTGCTAGTCTGTCTGGCAATTACTATATGTACATACATATATATATATATAGATATACAGATGGGCCAACGCACTCTAAAGTTGCTTAAACTTGTGTCCTTAAGCTTGCGTATCTTATTTTTTATGTGTTCAGTTCAGTCTGATCATCATATATATATTTTATATATACAATATAGTGTCTGATAGACATTGCTTCATTGTCTTTGCCTTTGTGTTTACACAATTCACTTTTTACGCATTCATTGTTATTGTCATTGTTGTTACTGTTGCTGTTGTTGCTTGGCATTTAATACACTGAAGGACAATGTCAATGAGGCATTGCTTAAATTCTCAATTTCATGATAAGCGATCGTAGAACTGCTACAGAAAGTGAACTGATGTGATGAAAGGAGTTGAGCAAGGTTATTGATAAATACTTTGGTTATATATGTACCTCCAAAAAAAAAAAAAAGGTTATTACAACAATTGAATTTACAGCTTATAGCTTGTAGCTTACAAAATAAAGACTTGATAATTATTATTTTAAGTTTAATGATAAGAAAAAGCATATAAATTCTCTTCCAGCTTTTGGGATATTTTGTAATAAAATAATCATTAAAAAAAAAAAATAATAAAAATTGATTGCTTTGACTATTGAAATTATTATAAGCATTATATACAAGGTGATGATCTCATTAAATATGCTCGCAATGCTGATAAGTAATCAATAATATATATAAATGTATATATATATATTTATTGTGCATAGATTATGCATTTTTTCATAATACAACAAAAAAAGTAAATGTTATCGAAGGTGAAATCTCTAAATAATTTTGTAATTAATGAAAATTTTAATAAAAATTGACATAAATATATATATTTCCATATGTATCATATATACTATATATATATATACATATATATAATATGTATTCTAAAATTGCATATAAAATATATAAGACTCTCATATCATTATGTTGTGTATTTATAAATTGATAAATTAATTAATATTTAATATAATTGATGATATATATATCAATATATCAATGTTATAGGCAACAGATACATTTACGCATACGTACATAACTCATAGCTGCTGATGTGCATCACAGCATCACATATATTTCTCTTAAATTATTTGTTGCCCAAAAGTCAAATTATTGTTGTGCATGCAGATGTTGAAGCTGTAGCTGAAACTGCTGTCGATGCTGATGATGCTGATGCTGATGCTGCTGCTGCTGTTGCTGTCGATGTTGCTCTCTGCTGCCACTCACGTTGACTGCGCAGTCGATGTATAACAATAACAACAACAACAAGATAATGAAGAAGAAGAGAAGCAGAAAACAAAAATTACAAAAAAAAAATGTAATATGCAACAACAACAATAATTCACAGTCGCGCTGGACGTAGCACGATGAAACTCAGAGTTGTGCTGGAGTTGTTCGTGTTACTGTTGTTATTGTTGTTGTTGCTGTTACTTTATTGTTGTTGTTGCTGGGGCGTACTGCAGTAATTGTGTCTCGGCTGCTACGCCTGCTGCTGCTGTTGCTGTTGTTGTGGCTGAGCAGTATATACAATATGAACATATATATATGTATATATATGTATATCTTTTTATATATATTTTTATATATATTTATGCATTATTTTTTTTTATATGTTCTGCCTTATGTACAATAAAAATTCTCTTTTTTTTTTTGGTATGCGCAAAAAAGGCAAAAATACAGGCAATTATTTCTCTTCTTCTTCTTGTTGTTGTTGCAGCAGCTATTGTTGTTGTTGTTACTGTTGTTTTAGCTATGTGTATTTTTTTTTTGGGCTGTTGGTTGTTTGGTATTTTTCTTCTTTTTTTTGTATATTTTTTATGTGGCGCACAAAGTAAATAAAATGCACCGTGAAAATAAAACGGTTTTTGCTTTTCCTTTTTGCCGTTGCGCTTGTTGTTGTTGTTGTTGTTGTTGATGTTGTTATAGTTGTTGTTGTTGCGTATATATCTCTCTTAAGTTCAGTCAAACAGCAATTGTTGTGACTTTATTATTGTTGTTGTTATTGTTGAAGATATTTTGACAGTTGCCCGTTGTTGTTGTTGTTGTTCTTTTTTTTATATTATTATTATTATTGTTTGTGTGTTAATAATTATAATTATATGTTGTTGTTGTTGTTTTCTTGTTGTTGTATTTGGTGATATGTTTTACTTTAACATTTTATATTAATGCAGCATTAAAAAATAATTCAAAAGTAACAGCTACTTTTTTAATTATTTTTGCTAGTTTTGTTTTTTCTTTTTATTTATTTATTTTAATTTATTTATTTTTATTTTTTTTGTTTTTAGTTTTTTTTTTTAAGTTTGTTTTTTTTTTTGTTTCTTTATTTTAATGGATTGCACTTTTATTTATTTTATTTTGTATTTAACTCAACATAAATTTAATAACAGAAATATTGTTGTTGTTGTTGTGTTTGTTGCTGTTGCTGTGGTTGTTGTTGTTGTTGTTATTTATTATCTAAAGTGTGAAAAGAAAACGATGAGCAACTACTGCTGTTGGAAAAACGTGGGAAAAGTATTTTAAATGAACGCGATCGCAATCATTTTGCAATTTCTATCTATAAGATACTTTATATTTAATCAATTTTCAGTATTCGAAATATGCAAAATTATAATTATAAATTATATAAATATATAAATATTCATATATACATATATATAATTGTTTTCATTTTTTATTTATATAAATTTATTCTTTATTTTATTATCTCTTTTATATGTACTTCAGCTGCATAATTTGACTCTGCTCTCACGTTTTGCAAGCGAGCAGATTTTTCTTTTCAATGGGATGTTGATAAGATTGGGCGCCGCTTAGCATTTTTTCAGATTTTTCTTCTTTTTTTTTATCAAATTTACTTAACGCAACTGCTCGTGGAAAAAAAGTACGAATATGAAGAAGAGTGGGGAAAATAAGATAGTAAAAAAAAGTGAAAACAAAAATAAAAAAAATACTAAAAACTAAAAACAAAAAAAAAACTCAACTAAAAACTGAACTGAACTTAAAATACCAAATGAAATTAGCAAGTTTCATGGGCGTTGTAGTTGCACTATGGCTTAGGCGTGGCACGGGTTAAGGTTGAAGCGGGGGTCATATAAAAAAATAAAGCGTAGCGCAAAATTCTAGTAAAATATTCGTTAAATACAGTAAAAAAAAAACTTGAGAGACAGAAAGAAATATGAAAATAACAAAAAAATAAAAAAATAAAAAAATAAAGAAATGGAAAAAAACAAAGACAAGTGAAAAACAGTAAAAAAAAATCATAGCCATTGTAAATAGTAATTTAAGTTTTGGGCAAAAAGGATGTGCCGAAAAAAAAGGAAGCGAAAACGAGAAAAAAAAATATATATAGTATATATACATATATATATATATATATATATATATATATAGTAGATAGAGAAGAAAGAAACGTACAAACTCTAACGAACGGAAGGTAAGCTAAGGAAATGCGAAAATCAAATGGTGCGCTGCACTCAATTTGAACCTGCTGCTCGGCAGCTGCATCTACTCAGTGCGTATCTGTGTATGACGGGGGCGCACATGGGTTAAGGTCTTGCTTGGAATTTCAATTGGTGCGCGCAGCTGCTGCAGCGCATGGCCAATTCGCTGTTAACCGGACCAGCAGAGCCAGCAAATTTTTTTTTTTTTTTTCTCTCTCTACTCTTTTTTTTTGGCTATTTAATTTACCATTTTTTCTAGCATATATCTGAGCACATTTTTTCTCTTTTTTTGTTTTTTTTTTTTTTTGTTTTATTATTTTTTTCGGTTCTCGTTCATTATGCTGTGCTTGAAGCCCCGACGGCAAAGTAAATGCCTGAGCACCCTGAGAGACCTGGCCATTGTCATGGTAGAGCTGTTGCAGAGCTGTTGGATTGGGGAGCTGTTGCTGTTGCTACTGCTATTGCTACTGCTATTGCTACTGCATATTTGCTGGAGTGAATGGTTAAGTTGGAAGCATCTCGTCCACGTCTGTCCGATTGTCTTTATGTCTGTCTATCTGTCTGTCTGTCTGTTTGTCTGACGAAAATTGAAACTGACAAAAATTTGTTACATTTTGCCTGCACATAAAGTTCACCACCACCCACTGGGCAAGATAAAGCAAGGCAAGGAAAGGCAAGGCAAAGCAAGGCAGCCGACCACAGTTTATTACAGTACTTTCCACTACTTCTTCTACTTCTACTACTTCTATTTAGCCGTTTTTTTTTTTTTAATTCTTTCTTTCTTTTTTTTTTGGCTGCTTTTGTTTGTTTTGTTTTACTGCTGCTACTGCTGCTGCTGCTGCTGCTGCTGTTTCTGAAGTTTTCTACAGTTCATTTGTATGCTGAAGTACGTTTATTATTTTTATTTTTTTATTTCTATTTCCATTTCAATTTTTTTTAGATGTTATAAATAATTATTATTATTATTTATTTATTTTTTTTTGATTCAAGTAAATTTGGCACGACAAATGAATTTTTTTCGCTTTGCTTTCGTCGGAACGTAACAAAAGTGCAATGGAAATGTTGCGATATCAAATATGAGATGCGGTGCGTGATGTATTCGATTGGCAATGAAATAATTTATTTATGCACATATTCTTCTTTGTTCAGTTTTGCCGTTAATTGGATTATAAACTTCTACAGTTATTCTTATGATTTTTCACAAATATATATTCAATAAATATATATATATATTTTTTTTTTATATTTTTATTAATATTCTTAAGTATTTCTTTTTATTTATTTTTGTTAAATTTTTTTTAATATTTTTCGATTTTTGAAAACACAATTTTATGGCGTGGCATGTCTGATGCGGAAATTTGTCACATTTTTTTTTTTCGTTTAAATTATATAAATTATTATATTTTTTTTTTGGTTTTTTTTTTAAATTTTTATTTATTTTTTTTTAATTGTAGTAATTTGAACACACACACGCACACATAGTAAGCAGCAGACACACGCTGATTTTTTGTTTTGGGGCACACTCACATACAGCGACACACACGCACAAACGCGGGGCAGTGCAACTATTCAACCAAAAGACCGAAATAAAAATGCATTCTATAAAAATTTTGCGAGTGCGCGGAAAAAACTTTTTCCGTGTTTTGCATGCCAGCGACAACGGCGACGGCTACTGCGACGGTGACTGCGTTGACGACTGCGACGGCGACTGCAGCAGCCAGCGACCGCTGTGAAAACGCATATACACTCATACACACACACACACACACACACACACATACACACATTCACTTAATGCGAGCAACGCGCTGCATTTTCGTTATTGTTACTGTTGCGATTGTGGCTGCTGATGTTGTTGTTTGTTGTTGTTATTGTTGTTGTTGTTGTTGGTGATGTTTTTGCTGTTGCTGTTTGCTGTTTTCAGTTGTCAGTCAAGAGCAACCGAAATATTCAAACAAAGCGCGGGCGAAGACTCAATGGAAATCCAAGAGCGTATATATGCCCAAAGGGCATACGTTGCGTATACGCAACGCACATTAAATTGAGTTCGACTTTTTATTTATTAATTAAAAAAACAGACGCCATAAGAGATATTAACTCTATTTTGATTAACACTACACTGCACTCACTATTCACTATTCAATATTCGCATAACTAGTCATAAATCGCATATATAAAAATATGACATGCTGGAGAGCATCTGTTTGTCGGCAGTATGAATCAATGAATTTATAATATTTTTTTTTTAGTTTTAGTTTCTTTTAAGAAAAAAATAAAAAACAGTCACAAAATTATTTTCAATAATATTATTCATATTTTTTTTTAATTTTTTGTTTTTTTTTTTTCATTTTTTGTGTTTCTTTTGTTTATGTGATTTTTTTTTTTGTACTTTTTTCGTTATTTTTTTTTTTTGTTTGTTCTTTAATTGAAATTCAAATTTTTAGTTAGTTTGACACGTTTTGGCCAGTTTTGATGTTGTTGATTTGAAATTTTGATTTGGTCTGTGACCGATTATAATGAAAATGGGAATGCGCTTAATGCTTTACGATTGATATACGCGATCGTCGGACGCTACACCTCGGAACGACTCGGGCCGCGTCCGAAAATGCGTTCCGTTGCATATCGGATGCGTTGTGTTTATGCGACTGCCGAAGCCGACTGCAAAATTATATCACAACAACACGAAGACAGCGCTGGCGACGACAACGACAACGACAACGACGACGGCGGCGACGTCAAAATTGCATACAAGCGCATTCATGCTGGCGAAATATAAAAAAAATAACAACAACAACAAGCAAACCACAACTAGAATTCTGAGAGAGCGCAATACAACGCAGGCAACGCAGGCAAGAGAGTGTGAGAGAGAGAGAGAGAAAACGTTACACAAAGTGAGAAGTCAGTGAGCGAGTGTAAGAGAGACAGAGAGATAGATAGAGAGAAATAAATGTATGAGTTACTAAACAAAAGAGACAGAGTGCAAGAGAGATAGAGTGAGAAAGAGAGAGAGGGAGAGAAAGAGAGAATAAGAGCGCGCGCGTGTAAGGGAGAGAAACATGTTGAGTCATTGAGTGACACTGGCGCGCAAACGCGAGAACTTTAGGAGTAACTTTAGTAACGGGGTAAAGCTGCATACAAAAACACACACACACACACACACACATACATATACATGCATACATATATACATATATATATACACATAGGCATAAAGCCAAGTAGTAGTAGTAGTCGGAGAGAGAGAGAGAGCGAGAGTGAGAACCAGAGAGCGCAAAAAACGCACGCGAAGAGAGCCAAGTGCAATGTAATGCAATTCTCGCCAACTGCATGCACTGCGGCGACTGCGACGTCAGCGCGCGTTGATAAAAAGCCAGCCGACTGCGCGCAGCGCTGCCAAAATAGCCGGTGTCGGAGTCACTTGAGTAGTTGGCCAGTCCCAAGACGAGGCGATGCGACGCGACGGGACGCGGCTTGGCGCTCAGCTGTCGTCGTGGCCTGACATTGTTGACAATTGCCATAAGAAATGTAGCTTACAATTAACACACTCACACTCACACACACAAACACACACATTAACTGAGGGCCTGGCAGCAGAATACAACGAAACACATCGATGAAAAAAAAAGTCACTCAACATTTTGTTGGCCTTTCGCTCACAAAGACATGGAAAAAGCTTAGCTAGAACAATGCAAAACATACAGATAGAGGAGACGGCTCGCACAAATAGCAGCAGCAAAAACAACAACAACAAGAGAAGCAAGAGCAGCAAAACAATAACAATAACAACATCTCAAATTTAGTATTCACCACATTTTTTTGTTGCTTCGCTTTTTTATTTCGCACACGCACACATCTGTTTAATAAGCAGTCACACACACACACATACATACATTTGCATCGTTGTAAAAAAAAATGCATTGCAGCTGCTGCGCTGCCGCGTCGCAGTCATGGCAATTAGCTTCACTCTTTTTATTTATTTTTTTATTTTATTATATTTTTGTGGTTGGTGTAAGAAGATTTTGGGTTGAAGAGTAACAGCAGAAGATGAAAGGGTCGATAAGGCAGATCGCTGGAGAATGGAGCATGGCATAAAGGGGTAAGGGTGGATGGCTGGGGAATATATTTGAGCTTTGCATGCTTGTCAACAATGCGGGTATTTACTGTATATTAATATAATTTGAAGCATTTGTACTTTTATTACATTTTTATATAAAATATAAAATATATTAATCATCAAATTAATATAAAAAAAAAAATAAAAATGAAAAAATACAATATATAAATATTTATATGAAATTACTTAATTAATTATGGGGAACTTTTAAATGTGGTAATAGTCTAATATTAAATTTTAAAAAATTTTATAATAAATATTTCAATAATTATATATATTTAATTAATGTTAAATTATATTCATATTATATAAAGATAAGACTTTTATAAATGTCTCTATACATTTACATCTACATGAATATGTACGTATGTATGTATTTATGTACATACAAACATATGTAAGCATGTTTTTACATGCATTCATTTGCTCATAAAAAAAAAATTCGTACGCTCAACAAAATTAACCAAGAACAAAAACTCGCTCGCTCGCGCACTCATTCACTCACTCACTCAGCATTAATAATTGCGAGAAGTGAGCACAAATAGCGGAGAACCGAGAAAACTGAGAACAACGCACAACGAATGGGTAAAACGTAAAATTCACCAGTGCTGCTGCTGCTGCTGCTGCTGCTTAACCTGCTCTCTGTAAGCACAAGAATTGCATTTCCTGCTCATTAATGACATTGCGTGGTGAGTTTCCCCTCTCTTCAAGCAGCCGTCTTCTCACTCAATTAGTTAACGCTTAATGCTCAAGAACTAAGAAACACTCAAACACAATGACGCTCAATGTCGCTCAATGCAACATGTAAATTTGACTTGAAGCGTAGCTTTTTTTTCACTCACTCTCTCTATCTCTCTCTCTCTCTGTCTGTCTTATTTCTTTTTCGTTTACTGTGTTTTTTTGTTTTTTGGCTAGTCTGTTGTGGGTCGTCTTTGTTTTTTTTAATTTTTTTTTTTCAGTATTGAACTTTGGTTTTGCCTTGTGCTAAACAAATGGAAAAAAAAAACTAAATATTGCAGTTTGCAGTTGCAGTTGATTATGGATGAGCGCCTAAATGCGCAGTTGACTTTTGTCAAAATGCACTAATTGTTAAGTTGTTGTTTTTATTTTTCAGATTGTGACTAATACAAAATGATAACTGCGAGATATAAAATTTCTTGTATTTGTCATGTGTTTTCTACTAGTCTTCAACTATTATCGTAATCGTTATACAAATTGTCACTTAAATCACGCTAAACTTTTCATTTCACTTGGGTCAAGTGTAAAAATATATATGTATGTATATATGCACATGTATGTATGTATGTATGTAATAGTCATAATAATAATTAACTACAACTAATATAACAGTAATATATATGTATGTGCAACGACACGATGAACTTCAAGAACAGTAGCAAAAATAATAACAATAACAACAACAGTAACAACATCTACAGCAACAATAATCATGTGCTATGAGACAGCGTTGGCGGCAGTTAAACGACAACGACCTGACTGACGCACGTTCAAGGTATTATCTCATAAATGCAAACATACACAGAAACAGAGATACACACACACACAGAGAGACAGATAGAGAGACACTGAATGCATGTGCTTGTATTACATATGCTTGTATGTATTAAGAGCCCTTGCTTTTGCCGCTATAACAACAATAACATTGTAAATGCAACAGTTGCCAAGACAGCGCAGTGTGGTTGAGCATTAGCTACTGCTGCTGCTGCTGCTGCTACTACATCGTCTTGAGAATGCGGCGCCAAAAATACAAATACAATTTAATATATAATTAAATTAATTTGCTAGCTTCAGTCGCATATGCCAGCATACTCTTAGTTATAGCGTATAAAAATTCTGAAAAATATATATTTGTAATAATTATAATAAAAAATATAAAGCTGCGTACATGATAAGAGTTAAATTTTACACACACACATACATAACAAAAAAAAAAATAAAATAATCATCGTTTTATACATAAATATATTCGCTATATATTCATACTCATACTCATATTCATATTCATACTCATGCTGTGCGATCGAATTTCTTATCATTCACTTGCGTTTTACATTTACAATAACAGGAATAACAGCAGTAGCAAGAGCAGCAGCAGTAGCAGCAATGACAACTGCAAAACACACACAAAATCATTTTACTGCCTTACACAAAAGTTATTGAGACATTTGATTTGTAAAATCTTCTATTTTCGAAATCAATTTTTACTGATAAGTTTATCTATCTCTCTTTCTCTATCTAACACACAGTTATTCTATCATACTTTAAATACATATTTTTTATATTTTATTTCCTCTTATTAATAATTTTTTTTTTTTTCATATAATTGTAATCGGATTTTGATATTGCAATTTGTGGAATGCTGCTTATCGTTGTTGTTTTTTTTTTTTTTTATATTTCATTTCTTTTTAGTCGCAACCTCATCTTATGCAATCGATTGCATTGTGAGTCATTTTTTGGGGCGGTTGCAATATGTAATCTACATTTTTTTTTTTTATATATTTATAAGTCTGATAAGTATAATATATAAATGATGAACATTTTTGTAATATTTTAAAAGTAAAGGAAATGAAATTGTTTTATACTTAATATATGTATTTTTTATTTTTTTTGTTTTTTTAAATAATTTTCTTGCAATAAAATTTGTACACAATTTTATTATGTGTAACTGTATTATTGGGTAATTTATCGGATTACAATATTAAGATAAGATATAGAGTATAATTCGTATAATCGATAAGATAGCAGTCTTACATTTTCTTTTTATTTATTACTTAATTTAATTTAATATTTATTAAATTTCATTTTTCAAATATATTTATAAAAAGTATTAAATTCTTAATAAAAATTATAGTTAATTTAATTTTTTTAAATATTAAAATAATGATGACTTTTTTACTAACAAAAATGTTTGGATTTATTACTTAATTTAATTTAATTTAATATTTTAAATTTAAATTAAACATTTTTTTATATATTTGAATTCTTCAAATATTTTCGCTAAATTTTTTTTATATTAATAAAAATTAAAGTTCAATTTAAAAGAATTTTTTTAATATATTAAAATATTTATAAGTTTATTAATAATAAAAAATGTTTGAATTTTTACTTAATTTAATTTTTTAAATTAAAAAATTTTTTTAAATTTGATGAAATTTAAAAATAAATTTTAAATTTAATGAAATTTATTTTTTTTTAATATATTTTTTTTTAAATATGTTTTCTTAAAATATTTTAATATTAATAAAAATTATAATTTCATTTAAAAAGAATTTTCTGAAAATAATTATAACTTTAATAATAATAATAATAATAATTGCTTTCAGTTCTTAATATCAAAAGTAATTAATATCGTAAGCAAATTATTTATTCAATCGTTTCACAAGCTCGTCATCTTGCACTGATCAAATGACAACGTCTGTGCTGTGCTCTGTGTTGTGTGCGTAACATTTGGCATATCGCGTATACGCCGCTTAACACAAGCTATACATTTTTTTTTTTTTTGACGCACATTCATACACAAATATAATATATATAAAGACAGAATTGTTGTTTTAACGTTTTTTTTTTGTGTTTTTTTTTTTAGCTTCCGTGTAAATGTCGCGCAACAAGTTAAGTCGGCAAAAGTTGGCCGACAGTTTGCCGCCGGCTTTACCGTTGCAACGCGCCATTTTGGTCAATACTCAAGGCGAACCTGTCTGATTTGAAGCATGTTTATGCTTGTAAGTAATTTCGTTTCATTTGATTAGTGGCCGGCAAATGGCAATTGAGAAGTTGAACAGTTGAGCAGTTGAACAGTTAAGCAGCAGCAAAACGTTTCGCACAGAGTCTTTTGAGACAAGTTGTGTTGCGTTTTGATTGTGCTGCTTAAACAGGTAACTACATTATTATTTTTATTCTTGTTATTATTATTATTATTATTTTTCTCTCTCTCTTTCTCATTTTATTTTACTATTTGCAATTGTCAACCTTGAAAGCATATAGAAATTGTAAGCACTTTTGATTGCCTGAGTCTTGTCAGTAGTGTTGGTTATACTAAAATTTATAGCACACGATTATTGCATTAGTGCAAGTCTTAGCAATGCATTTTTTTTCATGCATCATAATTAAAAACAAAAGCCCAAATACAATAACAAAGTTGGAAAAAAAATAAATGTTGAAAACGTAACGAGAGACGAGATACAGCGGAGATCTATTGAAATGCATGTCATAGGGCGACATCTAATGCATTTTCAATGTATTTTTGTTCAGTTTCACACTTGTGTACTGCATATTTATCGATTCAATGTCCGTCAGTGTCTGTCTTTCCTTTTGCTCATTGGCTGTAAAATCAAGATGCTGGCAGACTGCAGATAAGCCGGAAGTACAGTCAACATAAAAAACTAGAAGCATAGAATTTAAGCTGTTGAATCTATAAAAAAATAAAATATAGACAATGCCCAGCAATATCTACATATATCTATCTATGTATATATAATATATCTACAAATATATCTCGTTTTCTGTCTCATAGATAAAAAATTTCAATCGTTGATGATTGCATCTTGAGAAAATATTTTTGTATTTGCTGTCAATTACAATATTTCTTTGTTATTTGCTACACACAGACACATATATATGTTGTTGTTTTTTTTTTTTTTTTTGTCCTTAGCAGCCACAACAAGTTGTCGACAGTTGACAACTGTTGCTGGTTTGGAATGGGCAGGGGGAACTGTTGATTCTTGCAACATATATATGTATATATATATATATGTATGTATGTGCACATCGTTGCAATGTGTTCGTCGTCAAAAATCGCCGAAAGTGCCGCGACAGCAGCAGCAACAGCAGCAGCATCCGTATCCTGTTGCCGTCGGCATCGACGTTGGCATCGTCGTCGTTGGCATTGGCGTCGCTTTCGCGCTCTTAGAATGTGTGAATTCGCTAGTCTTTGCATACTTTTGTGCGTTGCCAATGCAACTTGTTGGGTTGTGGGGCAACAGCTACATGATGTGTGTGTCTGTATGTGTGTAATGGCGTGTCGGTGACTTATGCAACAAGTGTACTACTACTGTTGTTATTCTTGTTATTGTTGTTATTGTTATTGTTGTATAACGATGTTACAAAGTGAAATACAAACGCTTTGCCATCCATAGAGCAAGGTTGTGGCCATAGTAGGAAGTGTATAGCACAGCACAAGAGAGAGAGAGAGAGAGAGAGTGATGAGAGGGGAATGGTATGTAGGTGTGGCAAGTAACTGATGTGGCTGCTCCTTTGGCACATTGTTAGCTTTTGTTGTTTGGCTCATGCTTTGGCTGCCTGCTGTCTGTGCTGCCTGTGGTGCCTGCTATTGCCTTGCTGCTGCCTTGCTGATTGTTGTTGCCTCATGTACAACATGTGTACGACGCTCTGTTGTCTATTTGCAAAAAGTTTTCTTCAAAGAATTTTCATATAAGCATAAAATTCTTGTTGCACGTTTGCCTTTTAGCTTTAACAGCTGTTGAAACAGAGAAACACACACGCACGCACACACACACACACACACACATTGAAGACACTAAAGGAGACTTGGACGTACGAAGGGTTTCATGTTGTTTTATTGTTTGTTAAGTTTCGGGCGCTCGACACACACACACATATATGTATAAATTTTATGAGTGTAAACGTTTACAGTTTTCCTGCAGCAAGTGTTTTGAAATCTGTCAACAAAACCATTTCGACTTTTTGGCTTTAATAGTTTACAAAACTGTTGCTGCCTTCATTTTTGTACCATGTTTGTCTGTTTCCATATAGAACATTGTATAACAGGTAATTTCTTGTGTCAATTTTCTTGTTAGCTTTTGCACTTTCAAGTGTCGAAATTGTTAGCTCATATGGCTGTAAAGAAAGTTTACTAACTTTTCGTCACGGACTTTTGCGCTTTAGATTTTTTTATAGTAGTTTTTATGCCTTTATTATAATTTATTTTTCTTATACATATTAATTTTAATTTAATTTAATTTTTTTTTTTTTTGTAATAGATTTGCAGTGATTGGCTAGACATTTTCGAAGCTCATCAGTAGCCGAAATAGACTTTAAAAAAGGTAAATACATATATATTTCTTCAATAGCATCGACAAGCAGCTTTCAAATCTGCATCTCCATCTTTTTGTACGAATGTCTGTCTGTCTGTCTGTCGATTTGTCCATTTCCTCGTCGCTTTCAACTCAAAGTAGTCTCATTCAGTCTTCAAATTTAAAAGCTATCTAAATGAACCTATGGTATATATACTTGCTATATACAAGTCAGATCGGAGCACTGTATCATAAAAAGGCTGTACAAATAATTTGTTGTTTTTTTTTTTTTTTTTTTTTTTGTATAAAAAACTTGGTTTTCCTGTTAAAATATTTGTTAAAAATTTACATGATTTCAAATTATGAATGATTTTAGGAGTGAGCATAATTTTTATATAAATCGAAGCATTATATATAGGAAATTCTGTCTAATTTATTAAAATATTATAAACTATATATAAATATATAAAAATCTTGCACTTTTTTTTGCACTTATGATTATTTTAGTATATAATTTTTTTGTTAACATTTAAGAGAACTGCATATACAATGCATAACAAATTAAATACAAAATTATAAATTCAGTCAAAAAAAAATATTCACACTTTTTATTATTATTTTTTTTTTTAATTTCACTTTTCAAATAAGTTCACAAGTATCAAGTATTTCATCAATTTGTATTAAATCAGCATAAAATATGCAATTAACTGTTAAATTTTTGTATGATATGCATTCAACTTCATGAAGTCTTTAATTAACATACAAAATCCCAAACTTGCCTTGTGGCAATTATTACATCATTCACATTTGTAAAATAAATAAGAATTTAGAATTTATATATTTTATGGCCTGAAGCCACAAACTTTACATTAATAATATTTATATAATTTTAATATTTTGTTGCAGTTAATATAAATATTTAGTATAATTTTCTAAAAAGTAAAATAAAACTTCACTCACCCAAACAACATATTGAATATGCGAATATTGATAATGAAGAGCAGCCCAAAAAATTTCATTTACAGTCAAATGACACAATGTAAATTTAATTAGCAATGCAGAACGTTCGCGCACTACGAATCGCACAGATAATTGAAGTATGTTTGTCTTTATATCTTTGCTTTGTTTATAATTATGTAAAAGACTTGTGTGATCGGCGTTAATTAAACTGCAGAGACACATAAATTATCGAAGTACAATAATGACAAGGTCTTTAATGAAATTTTAACTAAATCAACGAACAGCAGACAGTTGCACAAATAGACACAAATACACAAACACTTTATACACCAAGAGTTTAATTTTTGTTTTTTTTTTTGGTAAAGTTCAGTTGCGACCGGAAGTGAGACGCACAAAAGCACACAACACTTTATTGAGGTGTGCGACACGTTTAAATAGCAACGCGACACGTTAACGCTGACGATGACGATGACGAAAGTCAAACTTGAAACATTTAAGTGGTGCAACAGTTGGCGCCAATTGTTGCTTCAATCAACACTTGAATACAAAGGCCACAACATGGAAAATTGAGTTACTCTTACTGTTACTGTCACTTTTGTTGCACACACACACACACAGACAGACAGACGTCAATGTTTGCTGACAGATTTGATTCAGTTCCAGAGACACAATTGCTGCCACTGTTGGTTGCCCATTCAAATTTTATACAATTAACTTTGCAAATGCTAAGTGGCAAGAGGCAAAGTGGCAAGTGGCAAGACTTGTTGCAAACAGACTAAATGACTAAATGTACTAACTGGGCAAAGGCAAAGTTGACAATTTTTGACTGTTGCTTCTGTTGCTCCTGTTGCTGTTTCTGCTACTGCTTCTGCTGCTGCTGCTGCTGCTGCTAACTGCCGAAAACTAGTTGTCGTCCTGTTGGTGGCTGTTGCCAAACTCACTTGTTGCACAATGCGCACCAACCGTCGCAGCACAAAAATAGTTCTGCAGTCTCTGTTAACGTTAACGTTGACGTTGCCGTCGGCGCCAGCATCGTTGGCACAACTACTACAACTACAAGTACAACTACTACTACGACTACGACTACGACTACAACTGCTGCAAATTCGACAAAAATGTCAGGAGACACCCACCAAACTATAAGGCGTACCTTACCCAGTCTCTTATTGTCTCTAAAAACCCCACCCCCCATCCCCACGCCCATACCTACTCTCTCTCTAACCTTTTTCTTGCCATTTCCACAACCCGAATGCACAGAGCCAGAAGCATGCAAGCAACCAGCCAACCAACCGAATGCAGCCAAATGTTGCTGCAAAACTCAAACCCAGTCAAATGCCTTGCTCACACACATACAAACAAATATATGAAATGCACAAACACACACACATATACATATATACACATGACAAGAATGAAAGGAATGGGGTTAGTTACCCCTCGCATCAGTGCCCCTCTAGTACCACACTACGACGCGTCGTCTATTCGTTTCCCTTGCAGCAAAAACTACCAAAAGCGCACGACGCCAACAACGACGTCAACGAAGCGACGAAACTTTTTTCGAGCACACGAAACTTTTTCAGCACAAAATAAAATGCAGCGACGCTGGCATCGACAACGACGACGACAACAGCAGCAATAGCAACAGCAACAACAACAGCAACGACGGCGACGACAACTACGAAGTCAAACGCCCAAACCGCCCAACCTCACAAAAATCACCCATCCGCCGCCCATGCAACGTGCTGCATTTTTTTTTTATTTATTTTTTTTGCTCTCAGTTTTCTTCTTCCTTTTATTTTTTTTTTTTTGCTCCATTTTGTTTTGTATGTTTTGCTGTTTGCTTATACCATGCACCCTCTGCCTACCCTCACTCCAACGCTCTCTCTCTCTCTCTCTCTCTTTCTTTCTGTTTCTATCTCTTTCGCACTCTTAGTCTAACACACATACATATACACTTTAATTCTCGCCCTCACCCTATGCACACGCACATAATGTGATTTTTTTTTTTGTTTTTTTGTTTTTTTTATCTTTTTCTGCTTCTTCAATTTTTTTTGCACTGCATTTTGCCCAATGTTCTTAGCGCCATATTGCTCGATACTTGTTCTCTGCTGACGACAGACGATTCACACACACACACACACACATACATACAGCTAGCAAAACCCATTGCACACCAACACCTACAAATCGACGCCGTTCGCGTTAACTTTGTGCTTTTTCGTGCTTCCGCTTCATTTTTTCCATAAACGCACAAGAAAAAAAAAATTGGAAAAAAATCGTAAAAAAAACAAATGAAAATAAGAAAAAGAAATAAAAAAATAAATTTAAAAAAAATCAGGGGAATGCAACAAATGCAGGGATAAAAGAAATAAGTTGGCAACGTCTTGCGCTGTCGCCTAGGACATCGTCCCAGCTTCATTTTGCCAGTTTCCTGTGGCGTTGGCGTCACATTGTTCTGCCTTTTTACCTTTGGGCCAAAAGCACAAATGCTCTTTGCCCTTCCCCCCTCCCCTCAAAACAATACCATCATATCGTGGCACCCAGCTATAAAATGCCTGACTGTGACTTCCTGGCCCAGTCTGGTCAGTGCTAGCCCTATGCTGGCCTTTCCTAGTCTCTGCCCTGCACTGCACTGCCTTGGCCGGCCGGTAACTTTGACCAAACTGTGTTGCATCCTGTTCACTCCTACACACACACACACACACACACACACTACATACAAAATAGTAATAAAAAAAAATAAAAATAAAAGAAGATGAAAATGCCAAACGATATATAGGAAGAGAAAAATAAAAAAGAGCAAAAGCAAGCAACCAAAAAATCTATTTTCCAATTTCAGTGCATGCACGAAACTAAAACTCAGCCTCATCCACATCCACATTCGCCCACTTGTGGCGCTTCCACTCACACACACACACATACACACATACAATACCTATATAGTAGCAGCAGTATATACATATACAGTTTGACTAAGGAGCGCATGAATTTGGTTGCGTCCTTCTGCTGCTGCTGCTGCTGCTGCTGCGCTGTCGACACGAAGAACGAAAGCGGCAGCAACGGCATAGTCAGCAAACGTCTGTAGCCTCAACATCGACTACAGCTACGTTTCCTTCGTTTCTCTCAGCAATGTCGTCGTAGCCGCAAAACAACAACAACAACAACTAGAATATCAGCGCGAAATACTCGCATAGTGGAAGAGTGAAGCTCGTAAAAATGTAACCTAAAAACCGCCAGAAAAAACAACAACAACAATAAGAAATACATCGACGTCGACGACGACGATGGCAACGACGACGAAAGCAACAAGAAATGTGCAGCAAAAAGAGAAAGAAAAAAAAAAACATGAAAAAAAATTGAAAAAAAAAAAAATAGACACGCAGCAACTGGCTGGAAAGTAGGGAGAGTACTCATTGCGTAGTCCATAAAATCCTGTCTAGGATTTGGTAAGAGAACCTGCCAGCTCTGTGGTCGGAATTGCACGCCCACGCACACAGCTGTTGGTTGGCGGCGACGTACTCATCCTTCTCTCTTTCTCCTACTCCACATTGTTCGCATCGTCAGCGTCATCCTCGTCATTCACGTCCCTTGTCCCTTATCCCTTGTCCCTCGTCTTTGTTGTAGTCAACATCTTGCTCCTCATTCTCATTCTCGTTGCATCCATTTTTACTTGCAGGCGCAGAGCATAAAAATGCCTTCTTACAACGACAAACAAGGAAGCGAAAGCGAAAGAGGACGAAAATGTGGAGTACTAGCATGCGTAGCAGGATGAGCTTGCTGCCTGCCTGAATGACCCAACCTCAAACTACCGCAAATAATTTTTGCTGTTACTGCTATTACTGTTGTTGTTGTTGTTGTCGTTGTTGTTGCTATTGTTGTTTATATTGCTGTAATCGAAAGATGCGTTCGCAGTGCGCCCAATATACGAATAGTAGCATTGGAGACGCCGCACAAACTACTTCTATATACACTATGGTGTAAACTGAAAGCAAAGTCTGTGGCACGAATGCGAGTGTGGCATGGCCCACAAATATTGCCCAGCACCTGCTGATTCGTTTTTCTTAATATACACTCACACTTACACACTCACACTTACACACTTACACACACACAGACTCTAATGTTCTGACACTTTCCCTCTGCAGTTTCTTATATCACTCTCTCTCACACTCTCTTTCTCTTGCAAAGCGTTGATTATATTTCCTGTTGCGCTTCGTTATTTTTGTTTTATTTTTTTTGTCTTATTTTTCTTTCAACTTTCAACAATAATTGTATTGTTTCTTTTATATATAAATATATATATATATATATATATATATATATATATATATATATATATGTATATATTTGATTCTCTGCAGCGTAGCTAAAAAATGTGCTTAATTTTCAATATTTTTGCTTCCAAATCTAATGATAAATTTAATATAAATTAATATATTTAACGTAGAGAATAATACAAATATTTTTAGATAAAAAACAAACATAATTAAATATTTTTTAATTTTAATTTTTTAATATAGTAAATATTAAAATATATTTTAAGATAAAAAAAAAAATAATTGATAAATTAAATAAATTTAATGTAGAGAATTATATAAATATTTGTAGATAAAAACAAAAATAATTTTAATTTTTTAATATAGAAAATATTAAATTATATTTTTAGGTAAAAAAAAAAATTTTAATTATTATAAATTATATCAAAATAAACTTTTTTCAACGAGGCCAAAATCAGTAACATATATAAAAATGTGAATTAATTACATAAATAATTTAGGAAATATTGTTTTTAAAATTAAAAATTGATTTTTTTTACGAAATAAAAATAAAATATATACAAATTGAATGAATTTATTTTAAAAATATAATAAAAAAAATGTGTATATATAAATGTGAATGAATTCTTTAAAAAAATAAATAGTTTTTAATATTAAAAATAAATATAAATATATGAAGAATTTGAAATAACTTTAAAAATGGAAAATGCAACAATTATATAAATATTTCTGAATTTATTTAAAAAAAAAAATAATCATAAAAAAAAGAATCAATACATGAATTCGATATCAAATCCTAGGAGTAGAAAGAAAAGCTTTCAATTTTATCTAAATATCTCTATAATAAATGGTTCATTATAATTGCATAGTCATAATTGCATAATCGTGTTCATTTTTACATTTTAGCCAGTTAAAGGTTCACTTTAATTTGATACGAAAAAAAAAAGAAAAAAAATAAGCATAGTCGTTGTCGTAGTCGTTTTGTCAGTTGAATCTACAAGTGGTATACAACGTGTTATATTCCATTACAATCAAATACAACGCTACCACTGATTGAGCCATATAGCGTAGAGCAGCGTAGAGTAGGACAGAATCAAAGGCACAGTCAACCGGTGTATTTCACCGATGCAACAGGCTCCCAACACTCTCAAGCTACACTATGTGTGTGTGTGTGTGTGTGTGTGTATGTGTAGGGGATGGTGTTGGGGGTATGCAGTGTCTAAAGTTTCTTCTACCCGATCTACCCAAAAAAAAAAAAAAACACGACTATCGTTGGTTGGGTGAAAATGGAAAGAGAAACACAAAAAAAAAAACGAAAAAGAAAGAAAGAAAGAAAAATTCGTCGCTGACTGGAAACTTAACTCCCATTTTGGCGACGTCGACGGCAACAGCGAAGCATCGAAAATCGGCCACAAAAACAGCAACACTATAAATGTCGCCAACGACAACAACAACAATAACAGCAACTAGATCTAGAATGAGGTCGAGGATGAGGACATTGGCGTTGGCTTTGGCTTTGGCGTTGGCGCTCACGTTAGCGTTGGCGTTGCTGTTGCCTTTGCTATTTCTATTGCTATTGCAATGCTTGCTCCTCGTTGGCTCGTCTTTCGGCATCGGCATCGGTATCAACCAGCATTCGGTAGTTGATGCCTTTTCGGCTTTTTGGCCCGAACTCTGGCATGAGAAGCTGGACAAATGTTGAAATGAAAATGGGAAAGAAACTAACTTCATAGCATTCGGCAGTCGTCGTCGTTGTCGTTGTCGTTGCCGTTGCCGTTGTCGTCGGTGTCGTCTGCATTTTTATATTGTGCAATATATTTCGTAGGGACACGTCGTCGTCCTCTTTTGCTAGCTGTATGCGTGCGCTTAAGTGCGCTTCGTTATCTCGTATAGCACTTCGTTTTGGGCATACACACACAGACACAGAGACAACGCGAACACTACTCTATATGCAGCTAAAAATTTACCCAAACCAAATCTAACCCTAAAGCCTGCACCAGCTGAAAGCCAGACAACGATTTTTTTGCAGCTTCGTCGTGTGCGAGAAGCGACGCCAAAACCTTACCTCAATCTCATGCTATATCTCTCATACCTCATCATACCGCTACTTGCCTCTCGTCGAGTGGCAACAAAAATTGTAGCTGGAAAAATGTGCCAAGGGTTTGGGTTATCAAACGGGTGACTGCATGGCCTGAGACTCTTTTTGGTACTATGCTGTGCTGTGCTGTACAGTGCTAAGGGGAGCGGTTAGGCGTTAAGGCTTTGCGGGTGGCATTGGAATGGCATTACCAGCGGCAGTGCGGGAATGTCAACTAGAAACAAGGACGATAAGCATTATGCAGCGCATTGAGGAAGTAATTGAGTGCACGAGACACGGACGCGGACAAGGACGAGTCCAAAGCTGGTGGGCTGGCGCAATAAGAAAAAAAAAACGAAACGAAAAAAAGACAGACATACATATATATTTATATACAAGAAGAAAGAGAGAGAGAGAGTGAGAGAGAAAAAAAAACTGGCAACAACAACAACAAAAGCAACAAAGGACATTTAACATTTTAATGCAGGTGGCTTCGGGGGGTCTTGGTGACCGTTGGTTGTGTGTATGTGTGTGTCTGTGTCTTTGTGTCTGTGTGTGTGCTCATTTTTCTAAAAGTTTCTGTGTGTGTGTGTGTCTATGTATGTGTGGGAGTGGCGACTTGCCGGCAACGTGCTAAACGTGCTCAAAAACCGAAATGAGAGTGTTTCATAGAACGAAGGATAAGCCGGGCAGTGGCAGCAGAAACAGCAGCAGCAGCAGCAGCATTGCGCTGAGCCACAGCAAGGAATGCAATAAGCAAAGCACAAGCACAACATGAAAAATGAGAAGCAGTTAAAAAAAAAAATGCAATTTATGTTAATTTTCTTTGGTGTTTGCTTTAGCCCTAACTTTCCGCCAACGTTTAACGTCGACGTCGACGTCGTTGTCGTTGTCGTCGCTATCGTTTATGTTGATGTTGCTGCTGCCGCTGCTATTGCATTTTTTTTCTCTTTTTGGTTTTAGTATCCATAGCTATAAGCTACATGCTAATATATATATATATATATAATATACAGTTGTACAGTTGAATGCTTATTTTTCAGTTTATTTTATTTTATTTTTTTTTATTTACGTTTCTTTATCCTTTGCCCATTGCTATTGCAGAGGCATTCGTAGCATATGGTAAACTGACCGATGCGACGACTTATGCTGATTAGGAGCGACTAAAGTCAATTTCCATATGGAACTATTTTTTTTTTTTTTTAACCAGCGTACTTCATTCAAGCATTTAACTGTAAATCCCCAACTAGAGAGTGAAAAATCCTTTATCGATATACAAACGCATAAGTTTATGTGTTTATCAGTGTGTGTGTGTGTGTGTTAATGGACACTAGACTAGACTAGAAAAAAATCTGCACTTAGACCAAAGTCAAGTCTTCTTTGTCTGTGTGTGTGTGTGTGACGGCTAAGGAATTAACTGGAAAATAACGCAGCAAAATAACAGCTGGAAGTTGTACATACATACATGCATACGTACAACAACAACGTCGACAAATTATTGGGCTTATTGGCCTTTCTTTTACACAGCATTCACAAGCATATGCTTCATAATTTTTTTTTTTTTCTATTTTATTTTTTTTTTCTTTCATTTTAATTGGATTTTGTGAAAAGTTCATCGAGTGGGATTAAATGTAGAAGTAGTAGAAAATCGCTTTGAGTCACTCACCGACAATGTGCAGCATATCCTTGGACCACTTCATTAGCTCGCGCTTGATGAGGCGACGCTCCTGCTGGCATCTGACAAACGAACATTCGGCCATTATGTGTGCCTATGTCTGTGTCTATGTCAGTGTCTGTGTCTATGGCTATTTGATTCCGTGTTGGTATATAACGGCTTAAGGCGGAAATAACTTTTGATACAAACTGTACCTGTGAAATGGAGAAAAACAAAAAATAATGTAATTAAATATTAAGCTAAAAATATTTTCAATGCAAGTCGAAATTGTTTAAAATGAAATTATAATGCGCCATTTAACATTTTATATGTATATTGTCTACTGTTATATATTATATATAAATGTGGATATATATAACGACTAGACATATACGTTCGTTCTTGTTTTGTTGTTACTTTTGTTGCTGTTTTGTTGTTGTTTTCATTGCATTTTTGAGTCGCCTGAGAAATGATTAAACGAGTTTTATTTCAAGGTTAACACGAAAAAACACACACAAAACCTGTTGCACTTTTTTTTTTATTATTTCATATGCTGAAAAATATTTAAGTTTTTTTTTTTATATTTATTTTTTTTATTTTTCTTTCTTATTTTTGTTGTTTAGTTGCATTCTTGGCAAGTCGTGTTGCGTTTTTGTTGTTTTTGTGGTTTTTTTTTTTAGTTTTTTTTTTGCTGCTGTTGCTGCAATTGTAATTGTGGGGCTTTTACTATTCGGGCAGCTACCAGTTTTTGATATTTCCTAGTTACACACGACGAGACAACTATTCTATAACCATATGTTGTTGTTCTTGTTGTTGTTGCTACCGTTGCTGTTGCTGTTGCTGTTGTGGTTGCCTTTTAATCTGAGTATTACACTAATTTATTCAAATGTTGTTGTCGTCGTTTGGTTTTTGCATTAATTTTTGTTATTATTTTTGTTATTGTTGCATTTGTTTTTGTTTTATATTATAAAAATTATTATAAAGTCGTAAATAGTTGAACGTGTTGGATTTTCACAATTAGTTTACTATTAGTTAACAAATTTATTCGCTTGCTCTTTATCGTTAGACAGATTCAATTAAATAATTTTGCCAACTTTCAATTTACAGAAATTTTCAATGTATTTTGGAAATGTTTGTAGTATTTATTTTTTTTTTAGTAATTATGATATTTTAAATATTTGTGATAATTTAATTTTTTTTTTGGTATTGCTTTTATAGTATTTTTTTAGTATTTTCAATATTTAATTTATTATTTTTAATATTTTAAATATTTTAAATATTTTTTAATATTTTTAAAATGTTAAAATGTTAAATATTTTTCATATTTTTTAATATTTTTAATATTTTTAATATTTTTAATATTTTTAATATTTTTAATATTTTTAATATTTTTAATATTTTTAATATTTTTAATATTTTTAATATTTCTAATATTTTTAATATTTTTAATATTTTTAATATTTTTAATATTTTTAATATTTTTAATATTTTTAACATTTTTAATATTTTTAATATTTTTAATATTTTTAATATTTTTAATATTTTTAATATTTTTAATATTTTTAATATTTTTAATATTTTTAATATTTTTAATATTTTTAATATTTTTAATATTTTTAATATTTTTAATATTTTTTAATATTTTTAAAATGTTAAAATGTTAAATATTTTTCAATATTTTTAATATTTTTAATATTTTTAATATTTTTAATATTTTTAATATTTTTAATATTTTTAATATTTTTAATATTTTTAATATTTTTAATATTTTTAATATTTTTAATATTTTTAATATTTTTAATATTTTTAATATTTTTAATATTTTTAATATTTTTAATATTTTTAATATTTTTAATATTTTTAATATTTTTAATATTTTTAATATTTTTAATATTTTTAATATTTTTAATATTTTTAATATTTTTAATATTTTTAATATTTTTAATATTTTTAATATTTTTAATATTTTTAATATTTTTAATATTTTTAATATTTTTAATATTTTTAATATTTTTAATATTTTTAATATTTTTAATATTTTATATATTTTTAATATTTGTAATATTTTTAATATTTTAAATATTTTTATTATTTTTATTATTTTGAATATTTTTAATATTTTTAATATTTTTAATATTTTTAATATTTTTAATATTTTTAATATTTTATATATTTTTAATATTTGTAATATTTTTAATATTTTAAATATTTTTATTATTTTTATTATTTTGAATATTTTTAATATTTTTAATATTTGCAATATTTTTAATATTTTTAATATTTTAAATATTTTTATTATTTTGAATATTTTTAATATGTTAAATATTTTTGGTAGTTTTATGTATAATAAATGTTGAGCAATAATTATTATTTTTAATTATGATAAAAATAAAAAAAATAAATTAAAAATAAAATAATTATAAAAATTTAAATTTTTATAATAAAACACGAAAACAAATTGTTAATTTTAATTAAAATTAAAATAATTAAAATTAGAAGTTATAGTTATTTTTTTTTTATATTCAAATTGTTATATAAGAATATTTATTGATTTTAATTATTATTAATATTATTTTAATGAAATGTATTATTTATGTATAAATTAAAAATAATTTGAGTAATAAAGCATGAACAGTAACTATTATTTGTTAATTTTTGTAATAAAATGTATAATTGTTACAGTCCGTGGTAGTTCCCCCTAAAGTATTTAATTCTATTCACTTAACTTTAGCTAACAACTCCCATGACAATCCTTTAAAGCTACTGAAACGAGTATCTCATGACACTGCTACTAGCTTTTATTTTTTCTGTTTTTTTATTTTTTATTTTTGTTTTGTGTGCTGGCAAGCACTTGTTGGCTAGTAAAAAGCGCTGCCTGTCCAGCCCCCAAAAAAGTAAATTACAATACCTCCAACATGCTCAGAGCGCACGCATAAAGACAGTGGAAAACTAATTGAGATTCTAATATCAGATAAGCGACTACTACATGGGCGCCTATATAGTACAAAGGAAACTGCCAACTACAAACTGGTAACTGGTAAATGGTAACTTGCAGCTTGCAACATATAACTTGCAACAACAGTCGATGTTGATCCCTTGGAAAAACGAAAAAAAAAACTGGAAGCCAAACAGTTTTAAGATTGTTCTGGCTTTGACTCTAGCTCTGACGCTGGCTCTGGCCTGTCGACTGTGGTGATGAAAAATTACTTGCTGCCGACGCTGGAGGCGGGCAATGCCAAAAGTACCCAGTCACAAGTGGCAAGTGGCAAGTTGCAAGTAGCAAGTACTCACAAGGTACGCGGAACAACAAGAGGAATTGGAATTGGCAGTTGGCGTGCAGCTCAGGTTTGGCTTTTGGCTTTAGTGTTTTTGGGTTGTACGAGGACTACATACATATTACATACATTCACATGTATATGTATGTATATATGTACATACAAAGACATACATATGTATGTATTCAGTAGCCGCACGGTGGGTGTGTCAAGCGAGCACGCGGCAGCAGCTGATGATGGACGTTGATTATGATGGACGTTCGTTCGTTTCATCGCAGCCAATGCATTGAGTCAGTAAACAGCAGTAACAACAGGCAGCAAGAACAGGCAGCAACAGGCAGCAATTTGTTGCTTCCTTGGAGCCATAGATTGAGCGATTCGCAGTGCCAGCCCAACGCCTTTTTGGTATTATTTTAAATATTTTTATAATTTAAGTGAAGTTAACATTTTCTCTCTCTCTTTCTCTCATGTCGTCGTCTTCCTCTTTATTATCTTTTATTTCTTTTATTTGCTATTTACATAGAAAACACAATTTGCAATTATGTCTATAGCAGATTTTTTCAGCTGCTGTCAATTTTTCTTGGTCTTCGTCTTCGGTTTTTTTTTTATTTTTTACTTCAAGCCAAAATGCAATCTCAATGATTATTTATTTTAAAAATTCAAGCTTCCTGTCTTAGAATTCAGAACTGTGTGCAGAGGGTAAGGGATAAAGTGTGAAACTGATACAGATGCATATATGTGTATCTATAGCAATATATATGTATATTTTCTATAGATACAGATATTGATACAGATAGAGATACAGATACAGATATAGCTAGAGCTACAATGTATAATGCGATACGTTACAGATACAAATACAAAACCAAAATGCTGAGAGAAGAAACTCATTCAATCGAACGTTGTATAATAAATGCAACAAGTATCTGTTGCTGTCGCTTTAGGTCTGTCTCTCTGTCTGACTGTCGCTTCATGTCTCCATGTCTCTATGTCTCTGTTTCTCGCTCGCATGCATTTGATTTCATAAATAAATTTTTTTTTTTTTTTGCAAAATAATCAAGGCCGGATTGCAGCTTGAAACTTGTAGCCATATAATATATATATATATATATAATATATACATATATATATATATATATATATATATATTCAAACTCGCACACACACACATACACACATAAAAAAGTTATAGTATAAAACATGTGCCGTCGCACAAAAAAAAAAAAATATAAAGAGAAAAAAAAAATCACAAAAAATAAAAACAGAATACAAAATAATATGAAAATGGCAGAAACGACGACGCAATTTATTGGCTTCAAAGGTACCAGATACTCATAGAATAGAATCAAGTGTTTGCAATAGAAAACTAGTTGCTTTAATATCAGTTAATATCGCTTTGATTCTATAGACTATACTCCATATATCTATATACATACATATATAATATATGTTTATATAAAAAAATAATTTGTAGATACAGGCACAAAGTGCATTTTGGCAAACCAGTTTTTTTTTTTTTTTTTTTGTGTGCAATTTAATAATTCTAAGCTCAGTTGGCTTCGATGCTCGATTCTCAATTTGCAAAAAAAAAAAAAAAAGATACAAAAAATTTATTCAAGGTCTGCGCCGAAAATTTTTTTTTTATTTTTTTTGTTAATTATTCAAGTTGGAATCGTGGCCAATGTTAAAACCTTGAAATAGTCGTTTTTGCCAACGACTATAAACAACTGCAACAACAACAATAACAAATTTTCCATTGTTCCAATTGGCTGCTCAATATCTTTGTGATGTTGTTGTTGTTGTATATATTTTGTTTTTGTTTTTATTTTAATTTTCTTTTTTTTTGTTATTCTAAATAAATAATTTGCATTTAATTTATATGTAGGCGTCGTTTCTATAGTTGTTGCATTTGTTGCTGTTGTTGTTGTTATTGCCTGCATACAACTATTTAACATGTATTTATTGATGAATTAATAAAATTACATTTATACTTCGTATGATCGTTTTTTTTTTAGTGTTTTGTTTTTTTATTCGTTGCGTTTACTTCGTCAATTGGCAAAAGGCGGAAATGATCGATTACATTTATTTTATCACTTGGTTCCCATCATTTTATTAATTATGTGCGCTTGCTTATTTTTTCTGTATTTTGTTATTTTACATTTTACTTTCTAGAAATTTGTTTATAAATTTATTTGTATTACACTTTTCGCATGTTTTGCCATGCGGCGACCTTCAGTTGTCTTCGCTTTTCACACATTCATTACAAACTTGCCAATTACTAATAGACTATATATCGTATACATATACATATACATAAACATATATATTATATATCGGTATTATGTTTCATTAAGTTAAACATGTTAATTGCAACCGATGAGTTTCGGTTAGTTAATAATAATAATAATAATAATAATAATAGCCAGCAATAAATGAAGTGATTTCATGGACTGCAATCAGTGAAATACTGGAAAGTGCATAAAAATATTGTAAATTAAAGATCAAGGGTGAATAATACAAACAACAAAAAAAATAAAAAAAATTGTATTACAGAAATACACGCTAAGTCAAATCAGATTTGAAATTCAGCTTACTTGATGTACAACAACAACAACAAGGTTTTTTTTTTTTTTTTATTTAAAATTATTAATCATTGATTTGGTGAACCGCAAAATACATTACATTAGCGCAAACGATTTTTAATATATAATTTTGTATGAATCATAATAAAATAATTATATTAATTTCCCTCGACGACAACGAATTTCCTCATGATTTTAACATCCTTACTTGATTTCCCAGTAATAATGATTTCATTTAAAGTTCATTTACATAGCAATTACAACTAGAAATGTAAATTTAAATATAAAAATACTAAATAAATAAATAATATAGTTCAACTGTTGATAATAATAATAATAATAATAATAATAATAATAATAATAATAATAAAAATAAAAATAAAAATAAAAATAAAAATAAAAATAAAAATAAAAATAAAAATAAAAATAAAAATAAAAATAAAAATAAAAATAAAAATAAAAATAAAAATAAAAATAAAAATAAAAATAAAAATATAAATAAAAACAAAAAATATAAATAAAAATAAAAATAATAGTAAAAATAAAAATAAATATAAAAATAAAAATAATAGTAAAAATAAAAATAAAAATAAAAATGAAAATAAAAATAAAAATAAAAAAAAATAAAAATGAAAATAAAAATAAATAGAAATATAAAAATAATAATAATAATAATAATAAAATTAAAAATAATAGTAAAAATTATAATAATAATAAATAAATAGTAAAATAGAAATAAAAATAATAAATAAAAATAAAAATAATAGTAAAAATAAAAATAAATATAAAAATAAAAATAATAGTAAAAATAAAAATAAAAATGAAAATAAAAATAAAAAAAAAATAAAAATTAAAATAAAAATAAATAGAAATATAAAAATAATAATAATAATAATAATAAAATTAAAAATAATAGTAAAAATTATAATAATAATAAATAAATAGTAAAATAAAAATAAAAATAATAAATAAAAATAAAAATAATAGTAAAAATAAAAATTAAAATTAAAATAAATAAAAATAATAATAAAAAATTGTCAAACTATTCACCTTAAAAAATATGCACATAAAAAAATACCAAATAATAAAAAAAGAAAAAAAAAATGACAATGACATCTAGTATTTAGTATTTGAGCAGTTGGCACTTCCGTTGGCAGCAACAGCAACAGTAAGAGCAACAACATCAACCTCGTCTTGATGATCTCTTCCGTTGTATAACAATAACAATAAGAAGGCATTGCTGGCACCTTCGTGCTGTTTTCGCCCTGTTGCAGATCCGATAAAAGATCATTGCCCATTAGTATTTACTCTTATTGTTGCTATTTGCTATTTGTCGTCGTTTTATTGCGCACGACTATGTTGAGCAACAACAATGACAACTCTCACCTGTTTTGCTGCTGGCGCATGCAACAAGTACATCAACAGCAACATGCAACAACTGTGGCAAGATGAGCACGCGCCAGCAGGCAATGACTGCAGCAAATATAGCAACAAACAGACGCCACGACAATAACAACAACAGCAACAACAACAACAAGAGCAAAGAGCAACAGCAACACCAACACAATGACAGGAAGATCGAAAACGAAACCAAAGTCGTTGCTGCTGTTGCTGCTAACTGGCCAGCCAGCTGTAAGTGAGACCGCCTGGCTGCTTGGTTCAGTTACAGTAACACACATTTTGTTTCATTTGTTGTTGTTATTGTTGTTGTTGCTGTTGTCATGAATGTTGCTGTTGCTGTGGCTTTGACTCTGCCTCGTCCATTGTATGCAGCGAAGCGCATTTCCATTTCTAACGTTGATCTGCGATCTGCAACAGCCACGACAAAACATAAACAGAGTTGTTGCAGCTTTTGCTTGTTGCTGTTGCTCTTACTGTTGTTGGCCCAACAACAACAACTGGCTGCTTGAATGGGCGACTTGTTGACTGGTTGCCTGCTTGCCTGACTGCCTGACTGACTAACTGGCTGTCTCGCTGCCTGCCTGCCTGCCTGCCTGCCTGCCTGACTAACTTGCTGACTAGCTAGCTTGACTGTAAGGTCGCCATTTGCAGTGGCGGTCGATCGCGGCTCGTTCATGGCCCAGCTCACCTACAAACCGACAACCAAAAAGACAAGTTTGCTATTGCTGCATTTGTAGTTGCTGTTGCTGTTATTGCTGCAACTTGCATTTTGCTCATTTTTATTTTTTTGTATTTTTTTTTTTTTTTTGTATTTTTGCCATTGGACTTGCTCTTGGCTTTGAGTTTTATTGGTTGTTAGGCTATTGGCTGATTTATTGTACATACTTCACATATGTAATTTTGTATGATTGTGTCTCTGCTGACTCTTTGCGTGTATGTGTCGTTGAATTTTTATGCATATGTATTTGGCTATGGGCATTTTGTTTTTATGACACCGGCCATTGCTCTTGACCCTAATGCAACAAACTAAGCAAACGATTGACTAACTAATAGGCAAATCTCAACGAAGCAAGCAAAAAATTGAAGCTGTACAAGAAGAAGAACAACAAAAAGAGAAAATATGCATACTCAGACAGAGATAGAGAATTAGAGAGAGAGAGAGAGAGAGAGAGATAGAGAGAGAGAGAGAGAGATAGATAACTGACCAAAAATTCGATTTCCTGTGCAAGTTGAAATTGAGTAAAATTCGATCAAAAATTATTTGCTGCTAGTTGATGCTATTGTTGTTGTTGCAGTTACTGCTACTGCTACTGCTACTGCTACTGCGTTGATTGCATAAACGAATACAACACAGCTTTAAATTAAATGCAATGATAACAAGGCTTTTGTTATTGTTGTATCAACACATGTAGCATGATGTCGATGTCGATGTCGTTGTCGTTGTCGTTGTCTTTGTCGTTGTCGATGTTGAAGTCAAGTTGCTGTTGTTGTTGTTGCTATTTGTGGATCGTTCCATGTGTATCATGTCTCTGTATGTTGCACACAAAACGAAGTTAAATGCCGCCCAAGGATGCTAAATGTGCCATGTCGAAATGTGTTTGTCTGTCTTTCTGTCTCTCTGTCTGTCTGTTGTATAGGTGCCATTGAGCCAACGGCATTGTCTATCTACATTTCAGATTCCCTCTATATATATATATATATATATATATATATATGTGTGTGTGTGTGTGTCTGCTTAACTGTTGCATGCTACAGCAGGTAGTAGTTGTAGTGGAAAGAGTAGAAGGACATGTAGTTGGAGCAACAGTAGTTAGTTTGTAGTAGACAACGATTTCATTTGTTGCATGGCATGTGGCACATTTTCGACGTGTTTTGTGCACATTTCGGCAACAACAATAACAACAACAACAAGCAAGAGAAAATACATAGTATTCTATAACTAAAAAGAGGCAGTGGCTGCTGACTGGCAGCCCAGACCCGTCATGCATTGCAGGAAATGTGAAAATAACGTTACGAAACTTTTTTACTCAGCATTCAACTCTATGCGCAACAGGAGGCAGCTAACGCCACACCAACACATAGAAGCACAAAACATAGCTACAGACATATACTACTGCTGCTACTACTGCCAGCAACAGCAGCAGCAACAGCAACAGCAACCGCAGCAGCAGCAACAGTAGTAGCACCTCCTCAAACTTCCTTTTTTTTCAACAAAAAAGAAAAAAAAGGAAATAAACACAAAAAAAAAAAACAAAATTTCATTGGTTTTACTTTGACTTTGGCTTTGCTTTTGGTTCTGTTTTTGGTTTTCACTTCGTTATTTTTCTTTTTCTTTATTTTTATTTTATTTTTTTTTTTTTTGGCTGTTGTTGCAAACTGGGGGCTGGGGTTGTATTTGAGGGTGTTGCTTCGTATTTTTGCTTCGTTTTCATTTTTTTTTATATTTTTGTTGCGCTTATTTCTTTTTCTTTTTATTTTCCTTTTTTTTTCTTTTGTCGTCGCTCTTTTCTCACTATTTTTTTATTTTTTTTTTGTTAGTTTTCGTCCAACATACATATATATATATAGACTATATATTTGGGTACAACGACTTGTTGCTTTTGTCTGTGTGCTGCATATTTGCTACTGGGTGTGGCAGCTCGATATTGCCACACTGCACATTGTACATTGCATATTGCACATGGCGTATGGCGTATGGCACATGGCGACTTGTTACGTATACGACCTGTATGCCGGCTGCTGTCATATATGCTATGTTTTATGATGTCAGTTTTGGGTTTTATTAAAACTGCCGTGAGATATGAGTGCTACTATACTATACTGATGCGTCTGCATCTACTGCTACTGCTGCTGCTACTTCTACTGCTACTACAACGATTTTTGCTGCCATTTCTTTTACCGAATGCAATTTGGTAAATGTAATGCAAAACATTTTTTTTATTTTTAATAAATACGTAAGCAGGCAATATGCATAAGCATTATCGCTTATGTGCTGACACATCGCGCATACGTCGTGTGTGCTGGCATCAGATGCAACAGCTACAAGTAATGCTCATATTTTTATTTTTTTTTTTACTCTCTTACTATTGCTGCTGCAGTTGTTGTTGCCGTTGCTGCTGCTTATCAGAAGACCAAAATGGGCTGTCGTTTTTTTTATTTTTTATTTTTTAGTGCATGCAATGCCTTCATATATGTATGTGAATTAAGGTCACCTTGAAATTATCAAATTTCACCCGAAATGATTAAGTTGGCAAACACAAAATATGTGTATGCGCCCCGTTGTGGCCCTTGTCTCAAATTTTATATATATATATATATATATATATATATATATACATATAGAATAAAAGCGACTGCTAGAGCAACAGCAAGAGTCACAACTATAACTACAACTACAACTACAATTACAACTACAGCAACAACTAAAACAACAACAAGAGAACCCACTTATTCGCTGGCGAAACCTTATCTTTGTTACACAAAAACGCAACGGGCACGACGATGTTGTTGATGATGATGAATTTGCCCTGATTTCGACACAAAAATAAACAAAAAACGCAAAAAGGCAGCAAAAAAAATATATAAGAAAAAAAAAATACAACACACACATACACATATATATATACATACATACACACACAGATTCATATGTGTATAGAAAACTAAAACTGCAGGCGCAAAAAATAAAAAAAAACCCAAAGAGAGAAATAGAAAAAAACCAACAAGAAAAAGAAGAAAAATATAACCGTTTCTCGAATGTTTGACAAAAAAAAAAAAAGAAATAGAGAGAAAAAAAAGAATTAGATAAGGCGAAATTGAGTCGAGACCGAAACCGACAAAGCAGCCAGAAAGCAAAAAAAAAAAATAAAAAATAAAAAACTTCGCATGCAGTACAACAACAATAACAACACTAACAACAAGAAGACCAATTAGAACAAAAACAACAAGAAATATAACGTAAATTATGGAATAGCGACAATTTCAACAACAATAACAATAACAACAACAAGAACGAAAAGAAGAAAAAGAGATGAAAATGAAGAAGAAGAACTATAACAGCAAGAGCAATTACAGTTAGCAACAAAATGAAGCGCGTGTCTGGCCTGATCGCCTCTGGGCAATAGAATTTTTTTTACAATGCCAGAGGGACGCTATAAATGAAAGAGGCATGAAAAAAAATACAAAAAAAAAAAACAATATATATATATTTTTTCAGCAGTTGTCTAAATAACAAACAACAAAACGACAACGGTCGCAGTACCAGAAAGCAAACGAACTAAATTGCTAAAAAACAAAATGTCCACAAAAAAAAAAGCAACAACAACAGCAGCAGCAGCAACAACTAATGAAAATAAACGAAAACGTAACAAAAATCAATTGTCGCCAACCAAACGTCAATACAAGTGTTTATGCATTTGTATATGACTCTCTATGTACATGTATATATATATATATATATATATATATATATGCGTGTGTGTGTGTGTATGTGCTTTGACTGTGTATCGTCAAAAAAAAAGAAACAAATAAAAAAAAAAAAAAAAACATGCAGTCGCAATTGGAACTATTTGTAAGCAGTTGAGGGCAAAGTAGTAGAGCAAAGGGGAGAAAAATGAATGCCATGCATTTAATTGCTTCGCTGGCCTGGCCGTGCAAAATGTCGCATTGTCGAAAACATTTTTCTTTCTTTTTTTTTTTTTTTTGCAACTAGCAAGTCATATTTGTGAAATAAAGATAACAACTGATGAATATACAGATGAATTGTAAGTTTAGAATTACAATTATATTTGTATTTGGCATAACAAAAAATTTCTTTAAATTTTCTTTAAAATTTACATTAAATAAAAAAGTTATTTATATAAATGTGAGAAGAGTACAAAATTTTTAAAATACTTAACAGCTTACACTTTAAGTGCCGAAATATCGTAGAGTATTGTAAAATAAACAATTTTTTTTCTTTTATATTTAAATTTATAATAAGATTATAAAAAAAAGTAAAATAAAGAATTGTATAAAATCAATATATAAATGTGTATATAATCTTATATGCATACATATATTTCATTTAATGCTGTAAATAAATTCGATTAATCGAGATTTTTCACATTTTTTTTACGATATTAAAAGCTTGTAAAATTCTGTTGAAAACCAACAGCAAAAAAATTAATAAATAAATGCATAAAGTGTCAAAAAAAAATTCTTGTTGAGCTCTCAAAAAAAAAAAAAAAAAAAGAAACAAGAAGAGTTCATGGCAAGCATAGATAAATAAACCAAAAAAAAAAAAAAAAAAGAAACCAAAATAAATATTTAAATGTTGAGTAAATATATCTCTTTCGGATATATTTTAATTATTATTATACATATTTTGTCGGTTTTCATTGTTGTTGTTTATAATTTTGTTTTGTTTTGTTTTTGCAAAATATTTTCGATTTTGCCATGAAAAAAAAAAAATATATATATATATATACTATATGTGATGTATTTACTTTGGCCAGCAGGTGAATTGTTATTGACTTTGACTAGTTTTTGCACGACGAGTGTTTTGGAATTTTTGTTATTTTTTTTTTTAGTGGTTGTTGTTTTATTTTTTTTTTGCTTGTTTCTGTTCAAAAGTTGCAAAAGTTGATAAGCTCAAGGACAATGTGGAAGTTTTGGCATTGCGCGGCTATTGCAGTTGTTGCAATTATTGCAGTTATTGCAGTTGTTGCTACTACACATTGCTGATATTTACACAATTGTGTTTGTGCACATTGCAAATATCGAGTTTGCTTTTTGGCAACAATAGCCGACGGGCCAACTAAACAAGTATAGCATATATCTGTATCTTATATACTTATGTATATATATATTATATAATTTCAAATGATATTTGCTAATATGCAAACATTGACACTAGAAATAATTTATATATTACGTTTTATAAGCTAAATACAAATTATTACATAATTTTTTTTTTTTTTTTTTTTCAAGTGACTATAAAAAATGATTTCCAACATTTTTTTTCGCTGTCAAAAAATATAAATAAAATAAAAACAAAGTGTAGAGTCTAAGAAAAATGACTAATAAAATGCACAGCTGCACCTGTTGCTAAATCCAAATTCATTGTTTTCTTACAAACTTCAACTGTGCAATTGTGCAACTGTTATGACTGCCGTGTTTTATATCCATGCTCGTGCTGTGACAGAGTCAAACTTAAATTAAAGTCATTTCTTTTTTTATTCTACGGCGGCATATAATGTACCAGTGCGGGGTATAGTGTAAAAGAAAAAATATTGGCGAAAAACTTTTTGCCATCCGAAGCTCATTTCATTTGATATACGAAAAGATTTAAAAATTGCCCAACGTCCCAACACCCAACGCTGGTTGCTCGTAGCTTGAAGTCGCCTACCGCCTACCGCCTACCGCCCAACAGTTAAAAGCCCAAAGCCCAAGCAATCGCCCACTAAAACGATGCTGGCAACAACAACTACAAGAACAACAACTACTTGAACAACAACAAGTGCCTGTTGCATTTTTCCCTATATACTACCTGGAATATTTCCAGTTTGAAAACTCTTGCTTTCCAGCATCCCCATACACACACACACATATAAGAACGAAAAAAATAAAAAATAAAAAAAAAATTTTAAGATATAAAATAAAAGCAAAATGCGAACGCGAACGCAAAAAAAAGAAATACATAGAAAAAAAATGTGGAAAAAAAAAACGAACAAAAAATAGGATATACTATATATATATAGGAAATCCTTTGGCTAGGCAACTTCAGCTGCAAACTTTGCTGCTGCTGTTGCTGCAATAGCAACAGTTTTCTTTATGTGCTTTGCTTTTAGTAGTTAGTAAAAATATATATACCTATATATATAAAAAAAAAGAAAAGGAAGAGTAGTAATTTATTCGGATTTTAGCTTTGCTAGCGAAGGAAAAAGGAAAAAGAAAATCGAATAAAAATGTGATTGATTTCGAGGAAAAAGAAAAAACAATATTTTCCTTTAATATGCGCAGCTTTATTTACTACGTCAGAGTTGTCTGAAAATGAATCATATAGTGAGATTTTTCTGTGAGATTTTTAGCTATAAATATTTAATATGTACTCGTATGTAAGCTTGTGCCAAACATGGGCTAAACTTTGTCACAGTGAGTCACAGCAATATTGTAACATTTGCAATGTTTGCAAATATGAGTAGAAACTTGACTTGTTGCATTTGACGTACATGTTGCTGTTGTGCGTCAAGTTCTTGCATAAGTAACGCTGGCAAATGCAACAGCTTGGCAGTACGTTGCGATTATAGCTCTTGCTGCGTTTTCTTGTTGCTGTTGCTGCTGCTGCTGCTGCTGCTACTACTATCTGCCGCCTCGTTGAGTGTCTCTAATCCAATCACATGAACAATGGTAATGCAAATGCAGAAATAACATCACAGCGAGCTGCGAGCACCGAGCAGCAACAGTCACAGCAACTGCAACAACAGCAAAACAGCTATAGCGGCCATGCCGCGGCAGAGGCAGCATGACTTCAACTTCCTTTGTCTGGCGTTGAGAAGCATATGGAGCGCAGACGTTACAATTGCCATGGCATGATAAAAGTGTTGCCTTGCCTCACTGTTGATGGTCAAGGTCATGAACCTGTTCCAATAACTAGTTTTCTTACGTGCCGCATTCGCACATACATAGACACAGTGACGGACAGATAAGCAGACAAACAGACTGACAGACAGACAGACAGACATACATACACAAGCAGACAAAGACAGAGACAGAGAGACAGTCAGACAATTACTGCCAGCCAGCCAGATGATTGTATAGTATGTTGCATGTTTTTGTTGTTGCTACTGTTGATGCTGTTCTCGCTCCGACTGTTAATCCTTAAAGATTTGCCAGCAGCTATGCCTGTTGCCTCATGCCGCATGACTAATGTTTCTAATTCTTAAAGAAGCTTGCTGCTCAAATCAATTTGCCATTGCTTGAAATTAAATTTCCTATTTTCTTGATGTCATCAATTAAAGTTGCAAGCATATTGTGCCTCGTGTCCACTCAGAAAAACAGGAAGTGCCACCAAAGAGAATTGAATAAAAGCACACACAAACTCAATTATATTACACACACAATCACACACATACATATGCATACATGCACAGTTACTCATATCAGCACAGAAAGGGTAACAAGGACAAACAACGCGTGGCAAAAAAAAAAAAATAATAATAAAAAGCTAACATCGCATGGAAAATCAATGTGAAAATAAAAGAAAAAATAAAAAATAAATGTATATATAAATATTACATATTGCCTGGACTCCCACCTGAGCTGATTCATTATTTTTCATATTCATGATACACCCCACCGTTTCATCTTTCTTCATCTCACTCCATCTACCCGTCATAGAGCTATCCGTATGTCATAAATTGCATAAAATGAATTATTCGAAATCAAAATGGAATTTTGCACAAAGAAAATGAAAATGATTTCTAGAAAATACTTCCGTCTGTCAACGTGCGTTGTGTTATTAGAAGCGCATTAATTAGAATTCTTTATTATTCTAATTAATTTTTGTTTTTTTGTTTTTTTTTTTTTTTGTTATTGTTTTTTTTTGTTTTTCTTCATTCACATTCGCCTTATAATAAATTTGAGGCGACATTTGTACATAAATTACAAATAAAGATTTCCGTGAATTTTTTGTGTATTTTCTGTATATTGTAGCACTAACAATGAGACGCATTTAAAATATATATATAAAAAAAAAAAATATAAAAAAAAATAGCAAAAACAATAATAACAACGCTTTGCTGTTTGTTTTTTTTATACCCTCACTTTCAGTATATTCATTTTAACCAGCAATTTGTAAAGATCATAAGGAAGCGGTACCCATAATTTTTATTCTGAATGAACATCCAATTCTGGTTATCAGTCTATCGCTCTGTCCGTCCGTCCGTCTGTCCTTCATGGATATCTGCTTCATCACATACGCCCAGTTTAAAGTTATACCAATGAAACTTACACCCTATGGCCATAAATTGTCAGAATTGGTTGCATCGGACCACCATATGGTGCAGCAACCATAGGAACGATAAGTCCAAAATGGAGTTTTTTGTATGAAAAAACCTTTGAGTTAATATTGGCTCAAATTGGACATCACTGTATCCCACAGCCAATATTGTATCAAAAGCTCATAAATTTACTTTTTGTATGAAAAACTGTTTTTTTTTTTTTTTTTTGTATCCTTCAAGAGTATCAAATTTTCTGCACACAAAAGATAACTTTGCTTTCTTGTTTTTTTTGTTTTTCTTCTTATTGATCAATTTCTGTTCATATTGATGATTGTTCATTTGATGCCTATTGTTGTCACTCTGTTACTGTATATGTATGTGTGTTTGTTTGTTTGTATGGGTGGGTAGGTGTGTGTGTGTGTGTGTGTGTTTGTGTTTGTGTGTCAATGTAAGCAAATATGGCACGTGCACTTGTCAGTCTTCAGAATAATTTTTTTTGTATACACTTGCAGAGGGTATATTAATTTTGATTGGGAGTTGGTACAGCCCATAAGAAGGTGTGGTTGAGCCAACTATCAACAGTGATAACAGCTTCAAAATTTACGAATAGAATTGCAATAGTTTCTATGGCAGTTATATAATATATTGGTCCGATCCGACTGGTTGCGTTTAATATGCCGCTTATGATCTTCAAATTTTATTGGGACGCATATGCAAATTTAGAGTCAACTGTTCATACTGTTCACGAATATATATATTATATATATATCTGTCCAAAATTAAAATATTATAATACAAATTCCATTATATTTTTATATATATATATATATATATATGTATGTACGATCAAAAATAAAAAAAAAAACTTAAGACACCACTGAGATTATAAATGCATCTTTGGCTCCTCCTCTTACTTCCTTTTCGTAGTTACTGTAAAGTCAACACGATCCCCTCTCTACATAATTTCGCAATTTTGCTCGTAAACATCAACAAAAAAAAAGCTGAGAAAAAACTCGCAGAGCAGAGAGAAAAAAAGGGGAAAAATGTAAAAACTCTTAACGATTTTTTTTTGAGAGTGCTAAATGACAAAGGGAGAGAGACAAAGATGAGAGAGTGAAACAAAAAAATATAAAAAAAATATATACGTATATAAAAAATAAAAAAGAAGAGTCTAAAATTGTGATTTACATGAAAATCAATAAAAAAAAAAAACAGTGTATAAAAAGAAACATATATGTATGTGTATGTGTTTATATATAATACTATTATGTTACAAAATTATTTTAAATAAAATGAAAAGACTTACAAAAAAATATATATATTTATATATTTATTATATATTTTTATATAACAATAAATTTTTTTGCAAAATGAATCAAATATTCTTTATGGCAGAAATATCAGAAATTATGGCAAGCATATACATAGCATATAGTGTACATATGTATATATATATATATATATATATATATATATATACATATACCTATGTCATGCATTCATTTTATTTTCTTTTTTGTTATAATGAAAACACTCAGTCCCCACACACACACACACACGAATGCATACACACACGCACGTTTATGTTAATTATATGCAATATACCCGCAAGTTTTGTGCATGTTGTTTTTCATGTAATAATTTATATAGTATAAAATAAAAAAAAAAAATTTTTATATATATAAAATATTGTAAACTTACTTTTAGTATGCCGCACATAAAGTTGACGTTTTTATGCAGATCGTTTACATTTCTATATAAACTTGATTATATATAAATATGTTAGTTTTATGTATATATGTTTGTACAGATACGTATGTATATGTATATGTATGTATATATAAATTCTTATTGTCACAGCACTTGAATTGTTATTAAAAAAAATATTCAGCAATAAAAAAAAAAAATTCGCTAATGAATTTTTTTTTTGTTTTATTTTCAATTTTTTGCAATTTTATTGTAAGATGAGATTTATTTTCTTATCACTTGAGAAACGCACGTTCAACTGTTTTTGTAGCCTTTGGGCTGTTGAAAGAGGAAGCACATGTAATAAACTTACACACACTCACACTTACACACACTCACATGTATGTGCGCATACTACGCACACTAATACAAACAATAAAATGAGCGACTGATTGCATGTATATGCATGTATGTATGTCTGTGTGTGTATTAGTGTGTGCTGATAGCAGCAGCAGCAGCAGCAACAGCAGAAAATAAATAAAAATTTCGCACCGCGACCAACGTCAACAACAAACAAACACCGACACTAACAACAAGCGCAGACAACTTTACTAATACGTAAACAACAAAATCGACTAACTTGACGACGCGTCGACTTTGACGTTGACGTTGACGTTGACGCTAACGTTAACGTAGACGTAAACGTCGACGTCGACGTAGATGTCGTTGCTAACTTTGCTGCTAACTTCGCTGTTGTTGTTATTGCTATTGCAATTGCTGCTTCTGCTGCTGCTGCTTCTGCATTTACAACGACAATCCGAATGCTGAGGCAAAAGCGTACCGAACCGTTCGAAACGACCGACAATAAAGTTGCCATCCAGCTGAGCTGCCCGGCACTGTGACTATGAGCCAGAGCTAAAACTGAGCGGCGGCAGAATGAGTGCAGCGGTCGATTGCTCTCCCCATACACACATACACACACATACACGCATACATGCAATATGACAAAGAGTCAGCCACAATGCTAAGTCTATCTGTGTGCGTGTCTGTGTGTGCGTGTGTTGTAAAGGTCTAAGAAAAGTTTCGCTGTTTGCATGCAGTTGCCTTGACTGAGAACACAGCGCTCAACTTACAATTCTATGCCTCTGTGTGTGTGTGTGTGTATGTATGAGCATGCCAAAACATGTATTGTAGATATGTATGTAAAAAAAAATCGCACTGGCAGTTATAACATGAGCGAGAGATAGAGAGAAGCGACCCTTTTGTCAAGTGGGAGGCAGCAGCAATAGCAGCAGCAGCAACATAGCCGGCTAGCAGTATGTTTATGTATTGGTGAGCTTCATTCATTGCAGCCGGCAAAAAAACGTTAAAAGCGAAATTGGTTACAAAAAAAAAATAGAAAAAATTACTCTCTCACTTACACAAACGAACAGCAAGAGAGAGAGAGAGAGAGAGAAAAAGTAAAATATGAAAAAATGCAAAAAAGAAAAAAAAGAAAATGGTGGCAAGAACTAAACTCAGAGCGAAAAATGTGTCGTTCGCTGTGACCGTGTGTGTCTCATGTCTCCTGCTTCTGAGACTCTGAGCCTCTGAGCAAGCAACTGAGCAACTGAGCGAGAGTGAGCTAGAGTGAGCGACAATGAGTGAGTATTACATTGCTTGTGAGTCGCTGACGGGGAAGGCCAACGTCACATTGCATTTTTAATTGCACTTTTCTTGCATTTGTATTAGTGTATAAACACAAACACACGCAACACTCTCGCGTACTCAGCTGTCTCTGCGCTCAGTTAAAATTGCACTCATTTTGCTTTGCTCTCAGGAAAAAAACAAAAAAAAAAAATACATAGACACAACCACAGACACAGACACTGCAGTCGCTCTCAATATTTGTTGTTGTTGTTGTTGTTTTTTTTAGTTGTTTTTTTTTTTAACATATTTTGTGCATTTTGTTCTCCATTTTGTGTAATGTTTTTTAACAATTGTTATTTTTTTTTTTTGTCGGTTTCGATTGAAACCGCGAAAAAAAAAACAAGTCCGAAACTGAGACAAAACTACGAAAAACTACGACGAGAACAACAGCAAAGACAACGGCAACGACAACGACAACGACAACGACAACGACAACGGCGACGACAACGACAACGCTTTGTTTTGCGCTGAAGACAGAGACGGAGACGCTCACTCACCGCTCGAAATGCAACTGGCGGCGACTCGGGCAACACGCGCCCGTTGCACATGCACTTTTTATTTATTTTTGTTATTTCTTTACGTTTTCTTGTTACTGTTGTTGTTGTTGCTGTTTTTTTTTTTTTTTTCTTTATTTTGTATTTCGAGTGTTCAGCGACTTCGATGCCTTCGATCTGCGTCTGACGCCGTTGTGCGAATGTCGAGCGCGAGAGCAAAACTACTAAAAAAAAAAACAAAAAAAAAAAATTATTATAATTCGCCAGGCGAACAGACAAACAGCCGGACGATGCAATTCGACTCGACTTGCAGCGACTCAATTCCATGTCATTGTAGACGAATTATTATTTCTGTATTTTTTTTTTTTATATAATTTTTTGTTTGTATTTATTTTTTTGAGAATTTTCGGCATATCGTCACCGACTGCAACGAATGGAAATGGACTCGAGACTGCTGCAGTGAAATATGGCTACAGCTGCTTATGATGAGGGGTTTGGGGTTGCAGGGGGGGGAGGGGATTATGGTTGAATACTGGGTATGAGTCTCGAAGCTAAAGCTGTGATTGGGTTTTTGGGGGGCTGTAGTTGGGGTTTGGGGTTGGGTCTCTGGCTGAAATTCAGTCGTGACTGGTTTCAAGGTCTCTCAATTAATGCGAAAATTTCGTTGTAATTTTTTGTTTTCGCTTGTTGTTTTATTTTTTTTTTCAGTTTTTTTGTTTTTTTTTATTTATTTTTTTTTGTGCATGCTTGTAACAAAATTCGTGTATAATAAAAATAGTAATTGTTAAGCCACATTTTTTGTTGTTGTTTTATTTTGTTTTTTTATATATATATTTTTTTAATGCTTTTCTAATAAGCAAAATATTTTTGTAGTTTTTAATTGCAACGACTCACTGACCTTGGGCTGGGTGCATTTAAGAATTGGCATTTTGAATTGGCGAAGGTGAATGAGGTAAAATACATACATGTGGTAAGCAGTATGGCAAATGGCATAAATACAAATAAAAAAAAAAAAAAAAACTTGAATTGAACCTGAACAAATTGAAGTTTAGATCGAATTACACTTATGGATGAAACTAAGGAAATTAAAGAAATTGCAAGTGGAAATTTTATGCTATGAGTCACAATAAAAAAACGTTACTTAGACTTACGTATTTTATTAAAATATAAAAATTATTTTATATATTTTTCATGCAACTTATGTAGATGTAGCACAACTTTCATATTCACCCCTTGCTATGAACATTAAAATAAATGTGAAACATTATCATATCCCTTATATCTTTAAAATACTTCATATTCAAAAGATCATATTCAAGATCACACAAAAAAAAAGGGAGTAAAAGGAATGTCGCCAAAAGTGAGGAGGAACACACATAATTGCTGTATTTACAAATGATAAAATCGGGCGACAACATGCCCGCAAGGCACAAAGAAAAAAACGCAAAATTTTTGTGACCGAAAAAAAAACGCTGGGACAGAAAAAAAAAATATACAAACATATATAAAAATCCAATGAGAGGCAATTAAAATTAAAACCACGTAAGTAAACATATACCAAAAAAATATACACGAAATGCCCCCGAAAAAAATTGTGAAAAAATTGAAACAAGACTGAGCGTTAAAAAAAAAGAAAAGAAAAAGAATCCAAAAATCACATATAAATCCACCCCAATGCAAATGCATTTTTTGTATTTTTGGGCTTTTTCTACCAAATGCACACATAAAAGATGCATGTAGTAAAACGTGCAATTTTGTTGAATGCATTTCACATTTTGTACACGAAAAAAAGAGAAAAAAAAAAGTAAAGTACCCAAAAAAAAAAAAAATTATTTTTTGTATGCAATTTTTTGCATAATGAAAAATGCAGCAGGCAAACAAACAAACACACAAACACATACACATACACATGTCTATGTATAAGAAATAATGAAATATATTGCATGCTTACAATTTGAAAGCTGAGCTGTGTGAAATCCAGACCCAAAAATATATTCTAAAATTAAAATGCGAATATGCTTGTCGAAATGTAAACAATTAAAGGGGTGCGCAAAGCGCAAAGCCCAAACAAATATATAAACACACACACACAACTGTATATATATATATGTACATATGTGTATGTGCAAAATGAAGCATATTCACATACATATAAAACATGTGCAATTAAAATACAGCAACGGCATATGCAAACAGAGCTAAGAAATGCATTTTTGTGCATCTTGCAGTTGCAGAGTTAACGCTAAGAATGCTGAAAAAGGGATCAAAATCAGGGTGAGTTTTTTTATATTTTTACTTTTTGATTTCTTTGTACATTTTCAATTTGCTGCATCGCCTGTCGTTTTATGTACAATTTGGAATAAAATGAAAAAAAAATAAATAAGATTTGCTTTGGATTCATGAATTAATTAACAAAATTACGCATTTCCCAGGCATCTAATGTCAAGCGTATGATAAGTTTGATTGGCCAACAATATGAGCGTCCCTGACAGGAAGTCAATTGCATCCGTTAAAAGCAGCGACTTGTACTACGACTATGACTATGACTATGACTGGGCCATCGTCTGGCAAACGGAACTGCGTTAGCTGCGAACGGAAGTAGCAGCTCAAATGATTCTCTGTCTGTTGGTCAAATGGACATGCGGATCCATATACATATACGTATGTATACGGAAACTGTTGCATATTAGCACACAGTGCAGTCTATAGCATTAGATACACCACAATAAGAACAATAACAGCAACAAGAAGAACAGATATAAATAATAAGCGAAATTAAAATGCGCAATTAGATAAAAATCAAACTAATGCCGCAATAATTGTAAAATAAACTTCAGCAAACGCATTTTAGAATAAATCTTGAATGTTGTTTAAATAATAATCAGTTCATAATTTTGTCACCGTTAGTTCATTAAATGCCATAATAATTCTAGTAACATTCCATGGTATATAATGATGACATTATGTTAAATTTGATTCTTCCGTTAATTAAATCAATTTAAAGTAAATATTCAAGTTTCTGCAAGTCTATGCAATCTGTCAATCTGTCAATCAATGTTAAAATAATTATGTGCAAAAAAAAAGACAAGACAAATCAATTGCAGATATTAAATATAAAATAGAGCAAACGAATTTTCATTATATTTGTAATATATTTTTTTTTTCTTTTTTTTATATATTAATTTGTTAAAATTAAAAAATAATTAAAATTTTTTAAATATTTTTTTTATTATTATTATTATATTTATATTATTATTATTATTATTATTATTATTATTTATAGTAATTTGTTAAAAATAAAAAATAATAAAAATTTTATAAATAATTTTTTTTTTATTATTATTATTATTTATATTAATTTATATTAATTTGTAAAAAATAAAAACATAATTAAAATTTTATAAATATTTGTTTTTATTATTATTTTTAAATTTATATTATTATTATAATTTATATCAATTTGTTAAAATTAATAAACAATTAAAATTTTTAAATATGTTTTTTTTTTTTTTTTATTATATTTATATTATTTTTTATATTAATTTATATTAATTTGTTAAAATTAAAAAATAATTAAAATTTTATAAATAATTTTTTTTATTATTATTATATTTATATTATTATTATTATTTATAGTAATTTATATTAAATTGTTAAAAAATAATTAAAAAATTATAAATTAAATAAATATTTTTTTATTATTATTTTCAGCTTAAATTAAGTTAAGGCAAATAAATAAAAATAAATGTAATTATAAAACTTATCAACACCAAAATAATATTGTAATTTTCGCCCACATTCAATTTCTCAATTGCAGACTTATAAACTGAGCATTTTTAGCATTTTGTAAATTTGTTTCAAATTCCAAGTAAAAGTGCGCAAAAATAAAAATGAAAATACAAATAAAATGAAAATGAAAATGAAAAGCAAATAAACCAAAATGAAATCAACAAATAAGCAGCAGACGGAGCAGACGCAGTAGACGTAGCAGCAGCAGTAGACGCAGCAGAAATGACGGCAGATTCAACTGAGAAGAGCAGCCAGCAAGCAGTCCAAGCCAATGACCAAGAATCAACAACGACAACAGCAACAACAACAACAACAAAATACACACAGATTGCTGAGGCCAAGGAACTCGACGTCAATACAAAATTGCTTGGCCTTGGTCAGGCACACTCTCTGTCTATATGTATATGTATATGTATATGTATTTTCGCATACATATATGTATATAAATATTTTTAAATGTTTTTGCCTCTTGTTTTTTTTTATTTTGCATTTGTTGTTGCTGTTGTTATTATTTTTTTGTTGTTCCTTTATTTTTATTTTTTTTTTTTTACATTGCTTTGTGCGTTGCTTTTATTACGTTTTAATTTTTCGTTGCGAAATGTTGTCAAGAAAGTGAAGTGCAAGAAACACATAGATTAACACAGCAACTGATAAGATACGCAAACGAAACGAAAAGGAAAGAAAAAGAAAAGAAAAGAACAACAAAAAAAATATATATATAACGGCAATATAACAAATCAAGCTTAACTTCAAGATAACGATCTTTGCATACCCTGCAATTTTGAGCAACAAATTATTTTTCAAAACAAAAAAAAAATTATATTAAATAAATAAAAAAAAATAAAAAATTAAAAAATAATAATTTAAGCATGTTTAGCCTTAGGATCATGAATATATAATATATTCTTTATGTTATCTATGCGTTACATAATCCTTGATAAAATGAATCAACTTTTGTCAGTGTATAAAATATCAATATTAATAATAACAACAGCAACAGCAGCGTCAATATGAACTGCAACTGTTTCGACTGATAAGCCAAAGGTTATAACCAACGTTGAATTCATTGTAGGTCAGTGAAGGCGCAATGCACATGAAACTGACATAGAGGTAAAAACTATGCAAATTATGTCATTTGAAGCTTAGCCCAATGAAACAGATTCCAGCATGTGTTTATAAATACATTTGCATTAGCAAAGGCAAAAAACAAAAGCAAGCAGACATACATACATACATAAACACACACACACGCTCATACAAACATGCAGGCATGCGAAATATGTTGAAATATACACGCACAAATTGCCGTTTAGCCAATGTCAATGTCAACAAGCAACATCTGCAGCAGCAACAGCAATAGCAACAGCAGCAGAAGAGGCAGAGGCAGAGGCAGCAGCAATAACGCCAAACGCATTTCTAATGGACGACGCGCAGCATCCACGCGGAAACTGTTGCCATGTTTAGGCAGCAGCATTGTCGTTGTTGCTGTTGTTGCTGTTATTGTTGCTGCATGCCTGCAATGGCAATGGCAACAGCAACACATTGTTCGTAAGGTCATATCTCGAAAATGTTTTTTTTTTTTTTTTATTTGGCTGCCTGCCAAATACAAAACAGATGAATGCAACGCCAAATTGCCTGCGGCATGGCACGAGAACATATACATATATAGACACATATACACATAAACACACAAACACACACATAGACAGACAATTTGTGTTGCAAATTCACGCATTGCTGTTATTGTTTTGGGGCGCGTCGCAACAGTGGCAGTGTAGGATAGGGTAGGGGGAGCGTTAGCTCGTTTTAGATGTTTAGTTTTCGATATCAATGAAAACGAAAGCGAAAGTGTTTTCACAGCATTTACGTTTCAATTAACATAACATAGTATCTGCCGCATATGTTTGTATCCCTCTCTCTCTCTCTCTCTCTCTCTCTCTCTCTCTCTCTCTCTGTATATGTGTGTATGTGTTTGTGTGTGGTCGCTGAACTTGTGCAGTTTAGTTAAATGTGCTTTAAATTGCCAATCATATGATTTGCCAATTTCATTTTTAAAGCAATTATTATCGTTTATTTATTTTTTTTTTTATATATTTAAATATTTTTTTGCATTTCTTTATTTCAATGCAAAAAAAAAAAAGACAAATATCACAGAGGAAATGAAAAACTTAAATTGCATAAATAATTTATGATAATATTTAAGCTGATTATTATTAATATTATGACATCTTATTTATTAATAATCTTTTAATAAAATATTTTGCTACAACAGAACAAAAGCAAAATCAAGTAAATATTTCTTTTTTTTTATCTGATTGTCAACTTTCACGTATTAAGTTTAAGATAATGACAGAAATTTAGATTATTATTTCTTAAAAAAATAAAATAAAAATAATAAAAAATATTTCCGCGTTTCTTTAAAAAAATGATTGAAAAATTAAAAAAAAAATAAACAAATATTTTAAGCACTCAGTGAAAATATTATATTTTTAAAAAAAAATTAAAAATAATTTTGAATCAACAATTTATTGTCATACACCACGATTTTATTATGATAAAATTGATCAATTTTTATTTAAGAAGCATTAAATACTAAGAACTAACCACAATATGCACTAAATATACACGAAATTCTACAGATGGAAATATATGTACACATATATATATACACATATGAATATAAAAATATGGGTAGAAAATAAAATCAAGTTCGATGACTTCATTAGTCACAAAAGAGTTGATTAAATATTTTGTAATAAGTGAGAAAAGAGAAAAGAGAAGCGAGCAAGAATTTTTTGTGGTTTCTGATTTTCTGTTGATGTCTACGCACTTCAAACTCATCTACACACACACACATTCACATACATATGCATTATAAGAGCGGCAATGTATAGAAATATATTATCGCAACACATGATTCACAAAAAACAAAAAAAAAAAAAAATTATAAATAAAGAAAGAAGCAAATATGAAATGCGAAATGCGAAATGGCGTCCATGACCAATACAACAGACAACAGCGAGACCAAAGACCAGAGACAACAACAACAACAACTACAGCAATAACTACAACAACAACAATAACATTGTCAGTCACTCCTCCTTCTTTTACTGTTTCTACCCATCGCCTTTCTTCTGCTTCTCCCACACCGCCTTCCTATACTTTCTGCTGCTTCTGCATTTACATCTCTTACTCCGCCTGCTCCATATGCTATGCTACTATGCCATGAACTGAACCAACAACCGATTTTTATTATTATTTTGAATACGCTTCTTGTTGCTGTTATTACTCTTCTTCTTATTGCTGTTGTTGTTGTTGTTGTTGTTGTTTCTGTTGTTGTTGTTGTTTTTTCTTTCTTTTTTGTGTATTTTGTTTTGTATATTTTTCGTCACACTTGGCAGCAGCAATGACGACGTCAGCGTTTGCAGCAGCGGCAACAGCGCAAGCAGCAGCGACAGTATATTTGTATTTGTATTTACACATAGTCAGCGTTAACGTCGACGTCAACTTCGACTTCAACGACGCTATGCCCCTTTCACAGCAAACCTCTCGCTGGGACAAGGCAGGCCAACAGGCAGTCGGTCGCTTGGTCGCCTGGTCGTTTGGTCGTTTGGTCTGTCGGTCGTCCCTAACCTACGGCAACCGAATTCGCACTGGGCCAGGTTCAATGAACTTTTTGGCTGCGTTTGCTGCTTTTGCTTTTGACGTTGTTGTCATCGCCATCGTCGTCGTTGTCGTCGCCGTCGTCGTCGTCGTCGCTGTTGTAGTCACTGCATAAAGCGTTCATTGAGGGCGCTGGCTGGCTGGCTGACTGTCAGTCCGACTCACTGACTAGCTATTTGGCCTGCCATGCGTGTGTTGCTTTTGTTGTTTATATTGTTGTTGTTGTTGCTGTTGTTGCTGTTTCTCTGTTTACTCAATGTCTGTGTATGCGTGCATGAATGAAGCTTCTTTCTTTTAATTTTGTCAAGTTCGTTTTGAATTTCAATTTTGAGTCATGCATAAAGTGTAAGATACGACAACGAGTACTTAAGCTGGCTTGCACTCGTATTCATAGTACATAATTTTTTTTTTATTATTTTTTTTTTTTATAAATATTTTTTAAATATTTTTATATGCGCTTGTACATACATTATTACATACGTACATACATATATACATATATGTACATATGTAAGCATAGCTTAAGGCAGTCAGCAGCTGTCACAACTTTTTGATAAGCGTTGTTGTCGTTGTTGTTGTTGTCGCTGCCGTTGTCGCTGCTGTTGTCATTGCTGCCGATCATACAAAACGCAACTGCAAAAATAATTTAAAAAGAAATTAACCACAATAACCGAAGCTGTCGATTCTCAGGGCGAAAAATTCACTAGAAATCGGAAACTTTTTAGAAAATCAAATTACATAGTGCAAAGAGAACAGCAATAAAAAAAATATATTTAAAAAGATGACAAATCATAGGAGGAAGTTTAGATACTCTCAACAAAATTTACTAAGAGACTAAGTTTTGATTCTTAGACTTTGAATATTATCCAACAATTTTATTTTTAAAATAACTAAAATAAAATATTTAAAAAAAAAAATAAAAATCAGTAGAAAAAAAAATATTAACAAACAAATTTAAACAGATTTAAAAAACATATTAAAAAAATAAAAATGAATAAATTGTTTCAAAATAAAATATAAAAATTAATATTTGTTTCAAAATAAAATAAAAAAAAAATTTAAAAATAAGTTTAAATAAGTAAAACACAAACAAAAATCAAAAAATAAATAAATTGTCAAAAATGTTTAAAAATAATACAAAAAAAAAATGTTAATTATAAAAATAATAAATAAAGTAAAAAGAAAATAATAATAAAATAAATAAAAAATATAAATTGTTCAAAAATAAAATACAAAAAATAAATAAATAAAAATTATTAATTGATAAAAAATAAAATATTAAAAAAAATTTTTAAAAAAAATAAAAATTAAAAAATTAAAATAAATCATATAAAAAAAATATATATAAATTTATAAGAATTTATATAAAAATAATTCATAAAAAAATTAAATGAATAAAATAGTATGCACATAACTATAGATAGATAATTGTCTATAAAACTTTAATCAACATTTTTTGTCATAAATTTCAAAACGTTTACAAAAAGTGTTGTATCCATTGCAAGTTTCGAGCAGACTATGTATGTATGTAAAACTCATGAAAACATACATACATACATATATGTATGTATGTGTCAGTCTGGTTGGGATGCTCTTGGGTTGCCGTTGACGATAATGATTTTGTTAAAAAATAATCAGTTTATCATAGGTAAAGAAGGAGGCTGCAAAGACCGAGGGCATAGAGATACTGAGTCCGAGAGAGTCAGCTTTTGCTTTGCATGGTTTGTTTTCGCCTGGTTGCTTCGCCTGGTTGCCTCACCTGGTTGGATTGGTTGTGTTGGTTGGTTGCTTGGTTGGGTTGGCTGGTTGGGTTGCTTGGTTTGACTTAACTAAATATGATATGCCTTGGCATAGAGTCGAACCGAAATGTTACCACAGATCTGTGAGACGAAAATGAATGTAATGGAATCGTTTCAACTCGAAATGAAACGAAACGAATCGAATCAAATTGTCGCCATTGCCATTGCCATTGCCATTGCCATCGTCTGTCGAATTGTGGATTAGTTGGGTAAAAAATTATGTATAAATAAAAAAAAAAAAATAAAAAAAAATAGCAAAATGAATTACTACAACTTCAGCATTTGTCTGTCAAGATGTTCGACTTTTTCTCACTCTCTCTCTCTCTCTCTCTCTCTGTCTTTCTCTCTGTGTCATTCTCTGTGTCTGGGTTGTGTGACTGTCAATCCGTTTGTCATTTCATATGCTTGTTCTGTGCATTTGGCTGTGATTAATTGCATTGGCTGCTACGCTGGTAACTTCTCTCAGGCAGCAACAGTTGAAAACAACAAACGGGGCCTGGGGCTGGCTAAGGAAGCCTTAGAAATGTCAGGGCCAATGGCATGGCCCAATGCAAATTTATGACAACGTCGCGTCGAGATTTATCAACTGCAGCGAAACTGTCGAGAACAGCAACAACAACAACAATAACAACAGCAAATAAAAATAACCAGTTAATGCGCCAAGAACAAATAAAATCGAAAGCCGCATCCGAAAAACCGGTTCGCCAAAGTTCTAAAAATGAAACTTGCGCTGCAACACACACACACACACAACGAAGCAACAAGACCAAAAATATTTTTTCACTGTCTGCCAAAATTGCAAGCGGGCATAAATTAACCGCATGGGGTCCAGATACACATACATATATATTTGTATACACATTCGGATACTTACACACACACATACAGATATATAAGCAGCAACAGCAGCGACAGAGAGACAGATACACGCATGCAAGACAAGCACACCCAAAACCACTTAAAGTCCACAATGATGACGTTGATGTCGGTCCCAACGTCGGCCAGCCAACCACGCCAGTTGAGTTTTCAAGTGCAGTTCTCGTTGCTGATGACGCAAAAAAAAATAAAATATACAAAAAAAAAAAAAAACAAAAAGTAAAACCGGCAACAACCACGACCTCACCCAAAACCGGGCAGCACTAGCACAATCAGCAGCAACAGTAGAATCAACAGGAACAGCAGCAACAGCAGCAGCAACAGCAGCAGCAGCAGCAGCAGTAAGAACAACAGCAACAAGCAGAAGCTCTGACAATAAACACACACATACATACACAACGCATACGAAGACAGGGGCAGAGGCAAAGGCTGAAGTAGAGGCTCCACCCCAAAGCCGAAAAAATGCGCAATTTGACTGTACGAAAAAGTAAACGAAAAAGCGAATAAAAACGCAACAGAAAGAGCAACCAAAAAAAAAATATATATATATATATATATGTACATATACAAAAAGGGAATAAAACTTATGCTTGACACGTCGACAGTTGTATACTCTGCGAATAATGCAAAGTGTTTTTAGCAGAAAAATGACAATATATAAAAGAGAATAGAATAATTTATTTTTTATTATTTCTTTTATTATTTAGCACATTTGTCACATTCTTCATGATAAAGCCAACATACACTGTAAAGTGTAAATTTAACTACAAAATTTTCGTTTGCTGCTCATACAAATTTTTTCTGGGCTGGCGGTTTGTCGGTTACTGACCGTCCTCAAGGTTTTTCGTATTTTGCCCTTTTTGCAGAAGCAGCAACGTTAGCGTTGACGTCGACTGCAACTGCAGCTGCGACAGAAGCTGAGAAGCTAGCAGCGTCAACGATCGCAGTGCTCAATTCCCTTCATTTAGAGCGTTTTTTTTTGTTTTATTTTTTTTTTTTCGTTGTAGTTTTTGTTTTTGCTGTTGTTGCTGGTGGTGCTGCTGCTGCTGGTGCTGCTACATTTCGTTGTTGCATTTTTGAACGTTTTACGTAGCGCAAATTACAGCAAACACGCCATCATCATCACCATTACTAGCGTCATCATCTTGAACTTCATCATAATCATCATTCTCATCATCATCATCATCATCATTGTCAGATTGTTGTCGTTGTCGGAGTCGCAGTTGATGTTGCTGGTAGGGCGCAATAATAATAATAATAATAAGAGCAAAAACAACAGCAACAACAACGGGAGCTGCAACATAATCAAGATGGCAGCCACTTGCAGCAACTTGTAACATACAAAAAAATTGACGAATATGCGATGTAACAGCAACAGCAACAGCAACAGCAACGGCAGTGGCGAAGGCAACCGCATCGCAAGCAAAAGAAGCAATAAACAGAATTTTAAACCCGAATTCAATGCAAAACATGTTGAGGCAAAAAAAGCAAAGACTTGACATAAAATATGGAATCGACTTGGATAGAAAAAAAAAAACAAAAAAAAAAAATAAATAACAACAAACGAAAGAACGAACGAACGAAAGAACGAGTGCAGATCAGAACAGAACAGAACGAAGCCGAACACAACGGAGCTAAAGAAAGAAAAAACGGAACAGAACAGAACAGAGTAGAGCAGAGCATAATATAGTCAATTCTTCTTCTGCTATTGCTGCTCTTTTTACTCGTACTGCTGCTGCTGTTACTGTTGCTGTTGTCTCGCTCTTACTGTAAGCTAAGCCAACGAAGCATAGGTTTTAATTTATGTAGCACGCACATTTTGTGTTCTTGAGCTTTTTTTTCTCACAATTTGTTTTGGCAGTGAACGGAATGAAAGATGGAAGCCATAGACTTTGGGAATACTTAGAACTCTACGAACTACGAGAAAGAATATGGAATGCAATGCAATTATACGTGACAACAACAACAAAAAAATGGGAGGGCTGTGGGATAGAACAGCTGCAGATCTTGTTTATACAGAAAATAAATATGAAATGTGAAGAAAATTTGTTTTTAGAAATTTAAAAAAAAATTAATGAATAGTAATATTATTAAATAAAAAAAAAAAAACAGAAATATCTAAATTATTAAATTAATTTATTCAACTAAAAATCTTTTAATTAGAAGAACATTTTTTAATCATTTAATGATAATTTTATTTAAATATTTTAATTTCTATTATTGTAAGATTATTAAAAATTTATTCAATTATTTTTATAATGAATTTATGCGACTAAAAATCTTTTAATAGAGATTGTAAGTAATTGTAAAATTGTTCAAAATTTATTATATTATTTTTATTAAAATAAATATCATTTAATATTAAGCAAAATTTTAAGGCATGGTGTGATATTTTTATTTAAATACTCAAATTTCTATTATTGTAAAATTATTCAAAATGTATTCAATTATTTTTATTACATTAAATTATTAAATAATATTAATATATATGATTAAACATGAATTTATGCAACTAAAAATCATTTAATATTAACTAAAATTATTAAGAATTTAGTAATATTTCTATTTTTTATTTTTGTAAAATTGTTTAACAATTATTAAATTATTTTCATTATATTAAATTATTCAAAAAATATTAATAAATATATAAATATAAAATCATTTAATATTAATCAAAATTATTAAATCTTCAGTGCTATTTCTATGATATATTATACTTTCTATTACTTTAAAATTTTTAAAAAATGTATTGCTAAAATTGCAAGGAAAAATATGCACTTCCCATAATCTAAGCCTGAATATAGTCACATTTATATATGTATGTATGTAAATATGTATGTGTGTGTGTGTTTGTAAATAAATGAATGCTAAATAAATAATTCATAAACAAGAAAATTTTTTATATACTGAATTAAACACTTTGCAATGCAACAGCTTGATAACAATGCGGACCACATGGCGTATGCGTTGTGCATAAATCATAAACGAAATTCCAATGCACCAAAAAAAAAAAACAACAAAAAAAACGACAACAATAACACAGACACAGACACACACACAAACCTAAATTGGATATCTAAACACAGGCCAAAAAACAAGCCGAACACAAAACTGACCCTGAACTAAATTTGCCAAACACTCAATTAAATTGTTTGTCTCTCTCTCTCTCTGTCTCGCTCTCGCTTTATATCTTTCTCTGTGTTTGTTTGTTTGCGTTTTATGCATGTGTGAAGGCCTAGTTACCTTGCTTGTTGTTGTTGATGCTGCTACTGATGTTGCTGCTGCTGCTGCTGATGTTGCTGCTGTTACATTCTGAAAATGAAAACTGCACACGACATGCAGGAACTGTAGAGCAGCCTGCTTCTAATCCAGTATCCAGTTAGTTGCCTAACAACAACAGGTGGGTGGGCGCAGCCACCATAGCATTTGCAACTGAGCGCGTTGCATGTACATATGTTCTGTCTGTCTGTCTGTCTGTCTGTCTGTCTCTCTGTCTATGCTTGTGTATGTGTGTGTGTGTCTGTGCATTTGCTTGCTCGTTGTAAATTCAATTGTCGACTAAAAGCCGCACTGAGACTGGGCAGTCTCGCTGCCTGTCTGACTGGCAAATGCAACTCTCCTTTTATATATGTATATGTATATTTGTTGTGTGTCTATGTGTGTGTGTGTGTGTCCGTAGTTGTGCCTGACGTATGCGAGTGTCCATGCAATGCGGTTATGTGTTTAGTGAAAATGAAAGTGTTATGTAATTTTCAATTTAGATGTTGTTGGTGGTTTTCAAGTGTGCTCTGCTGCTGCTGCTGCTACTCCTGCTATTGCTTCTGCTACTGCTACTGCTCCTACTGCTGCTGTTGTTGCTGTTGTTGCTGCTGTTGCTGTTGTTGCCTGCGGTTGATAATACATAATGAAATTAACATGGCAAAGCCAATTGTGGTGTTCTAAACTCTAGTATCTATATACACATTGCTCATTGCATGAGTAAAACACACAGAAAAGCTTTAAATGTCGCCCAAAATGTTGCCATCTTTCACACCGGAAATAAAAGTCACACACACACACACAGACACTTGGCCACAAAGTGAACCACAAAATTGCTGGTTGTGCACTTTAGTAAAATGACTTTTCACATAATTGCAATTTGTTTGCTTTGTTAACTTTGTTGTTGTACATTCACACTCTCTCACATACACACACACACACACTCAAACACACACAGAGTGTATATTTAATAGCCTTAACAAGCTTTTGCCGGACATCAACAATAGATTAAATCAAAATCTTTGCTTTTTCATTCACATAATCTATGAATGTTACGCATATATATATATGTATGTTTGTGTTTGTGTTTCTCTTTTTGTATGCAAAGTTTGCTATTAAATTTCATTAATTACAAACAAGGAAGAACTTTAAAATATTTACATTTACATTTAATTGCGTTAAATTAAATTTTACTTCCGAGCTGACAGCAAAATAAAGTTCTTGTATTTTCTGTCATTTTTTTTAATTTTTATTTTATAGCACATTTTAATTAGTGGAATTTCTTTAACTGTCAAAAATTAAATGCAGCTATGTTTTTGTTTTCTTTTTTTTTTTTGCTGCTCTTTACGTCAATGAAATTATACAAAATGCTCGAAAAATATTTTTATTTCATTTTTTTTTTTTTTTCTTCACAGATCAGCAGTTTGAATTGAAGTTTACATGCAGCTGTCAAGCGTTAAAAAAATACTAATAACAACAACAACATAAAGTTTAAACTAAAATATGTGATGTATAATTAATTATGACTATCCCCATATATATATACTCTTGATTCATGTTTGTCCTTTCCAACTAATGTCTCGGCATGCTGGAGGTAACTTTGAATTCTTGTTTATTTTTAATTTTTTTATGATATATATACGAATATGTGTCTGACATTTCAATTAATTGTATTTTTATTTTTTATAATAAAAAAATAAATAAAAAAAAATAAAAATATAGAGCGCTGTCTATGAAATAAATGAAAAACTGAAATTTCAGCTAGTTCTGCTTCTAGTCTTAACTAAAGCTTCGATGCAAACATAACTCTCAAAGAAAAACAATAAAAAAAAAAACTACAAAAAAAACTAAAAAAAAAGACAAAGCAAAACAAAAGCAAACAAAACAAAACAAAACATAACAAAACAAAACAGTTCATTGTCGTCTTGGTTCGTGAGACCACTTCCTCGGACATCTCGTTCTAGCATCGAGACAACCAACAGCAACATCAACAACAACAAGAGGAATAATAGCAAAAAGAGTGGGGCAGGGAGTCGGGGGGGGGGGGACAAATATAATGCAATACAATGCAAAAGTTCTCAAGAAATTCAGCAAAACAATTTGACAAAAAAGCGAAACGACAACAAATTCTGCCATCTTCGGCGATCCTCGTTGATGGACGTTGGCATTTTTAAATGAGTTGCGCGTTTTTTTTTTTTTTTTTTGTTGTGTTGCCTCTGTCTGCTGCTGCTGCGAGTGCTGCTGCTGCAGTTTGTAGTTGCAGTTGCCACAGCTGCAGCTGCACTAAACTATATACAACTGCAGCTTGTGACAGCCTCTGTGTGTGTGTGTGTGTGTGTGTGTAGTTTGAGTGCCTTGCAACTTGAAACGCAATGCAAGAATTAAAAGCAAGTAAGCGCGAAACGTAGCCCAGCCCCTACTACGTCTCCAGTTCCTGTCCCTCTGCCGTACAATTTTTTTTTTTTCCCCAGTTTCCTATACTCTGTTCCCTGTCCCGACAGTCAGTAGTAGCAGTAGCAGCAGCAGCAGCTAAAGTAGACGACAATAACAACAACAACAACAACAACAACAAAGACGATGTTGACGACGACGACGACGCACCAGTTGACGCAGAGACCGACAAAAAGCGCATTTTGATGCATTTGAGGCAGAAGCAACAGTGGCGATGGCGATAGTGATGACGATGACGATGGCACTGACCTTTCCTAATGCAACATAAGTTGCACGCATTTGCAGCACTGTGGCAACAACAACTGTAGAATAACAAATGTAACAAACTATAATTGAGAGCGCATATTTTCAGTCGTCGAACATTGAACAATGACGTTGACTGCCAAAGGTCATGAAATATTTAAGATCATGCTCAGTTTGACTTAGAGCTTTTACTTTATGACCTTTTAGCTGTGCAGCATAGTTTTTTTTTTTTAGCAAAGATCAACAAATATCTTAACATTAAAATCCAACAAAATTTTTTTTTTCTTAATACATTTGAAAACGAAGTGACGAAAATTTATTTAATTCTAAGATTTTTACCATAGTTTCCATGATTATAAAATGACGCGTAACACAAAAGATTTTTTAGAATTTTTTTTTTTATATCTTATTTAATTTTTTCGTATTTTATTTTAGCATTTTATTCAATGGTAACATTAAGGAACTTTATCGTGGAGCTGCTGGCGATGGGCACTTGCCATTAGGTCCTTTTACACAACGAAGCCTTGGAGCTTTTTTTGCTTCTGCTGGCATCATAGAAGCAAGCAGAGCAGCAACTATGACCAATATTATAGCGATGGGAAACTTCATTTTAATTTTTATTTGTTTTTAATATGTGACTAGGCTTGTCAAATATTATTTGTAAACTAAATTTGAATTCATTAACGAGGCTTTTTATAGTCAATATAACAGAGAGAAGGAGATAAGCTCAAGAATATAATTTTATTTTTTTTTATTTATGATCATAGTAGGCATAGATTGTACACAAAATAATAATCATTAAATGATTCCACTAGGTCTTGATCTTCATTTGATTTTGTTACACTATCATCGAAGAACACAATACAAATAAAGAAACGCTTAGAAAATTATACAATTTTGACAGAAAAAAAAAAAACACAAATATATTTTTGACATGTGCAACACAAGATTAAAGTCATAGAAGAAAAAAAATATTTGTATAAATTAAATAAATTTGATAATTAAACTAGTAAATAAACTTAAAACGTTTATGATAACCTGTAATTTTTAATTTTCTACAAAAGCTTACGCATTTCATATTGTAATATAATTTGTGAAAATTTTAAATACATATTTTTTTCTTGTTTTTTATTACTGGATAAATAATTATTATAATATTTCTCTAATTTTTGCACACTTTTTTTTATCATTTTATCTAGCGTTGAAATTTGATATAATTTTATACAAAAACATTAGCAATTTTTTTTTTTTTAAATTGGCTCAGAGTAAAACAAATATTGAGAATAGAAAAAAAAGACAATAAAAAAAAAAAAATATAAAATTCATTTGCCATTGAAATTGAATAACATAAAATTTAAACGAAGACTTTATGCACATAAACTATAATTAAAGAACATTTTTAATGGCACCTTGTAATTTATGAGAAAATGCAAGCAGCTCGATAATATTTAATTTATTTGTTAAATTTTGCAAGTATTAAACAGGTTTATTCATGTTTACATACACAAAAACACAAAAAAAAAAATGCTAAAAAACAATTTATACATTAATTTATTTTAGTATATAAATTTATATACACTTTGACTTTTCTGTTGAAAATACAAATTTAAATATGTAAAAAAAAAATGTAATCTGCAGCTTGTCGAATATGTTATACTCTTGCAAATAAAAAATAATAATAATAAAAAAAAAAACAAAAGCCTTTTATCATAAAAAAATGTTCAATTTTTATTTGGCAACTAGAACTTCATATGAACGTTTCAAGCAGATAATCAATATGAATATACCCTCAGCAAGTGTATAAAATTGCATATGCTAAACAACAGAAATTGTTTGCTATTAACAAAATATTGTAATTAAAACTATAAATATTTATTCAAGGTTATTAACCAAAAATGGCAACAAATAGAAAACAAAAAAAAATAAATAAATAAAATAAAAAGAATAAAAAATAAATAAAAATGCAAAATGTTTTAAATAAATTCTGACTTATAGAGACAAAAACGGCAAAAAAAAAAAAATGAAATTTATATAAAAAAAATAAAAAAAAAACAATAGCAAAATTATCTAAATAATAAAAACCAGTTATTGTATTAATATTTTTTGCTGTTGTTGTAGTTGTTGTTATTGTTGTTATTATTTTATTTGTAATTTATTTGCCACTATTTGTGCGCTCATTTGATTATTTCTATTAGAGCAAACTTTCAGATTATACAGCACTGCTAACAGGCGAGACCAGACCAGAGCAGGCCAGACTAGACCAGGCCAGACCATTTATTACATCGCTTACTATTTTATTTCTGCACTTTGCTCGAATCAATTGTTAGTGCGCTATACACATACACATACACACACACATATATAGTGTGTGTATTAGTTGTGTATTAATTTAAGTGAAAACTCGCCAAAGCTGCCGACATTAAATGGAATAAACTTTATCGTTCAAACACGTGCAACAAGTGAACCGCAAAATCTACTAGAAAACTGCTATATATCCCCCATCTGTCCAGTGGCACTTGCAACGTGTGGCAGTGGCAATGGCAATGGCAATGGCAAATGGCAGGTTCCTTGCGGGGCAGCAGTTAACTTTTACAACGATAAATTCACATTTCCTGCACCATGTTCGTGCCACAACAACAACAGCAACAATAATAACAACAGCAGCAACTAAATGTGCCCTAACTGTGGGCGTGTGCCACTTAACGGAAGTGGAAGTGGAAGTGGGCGCACTATTTCCGGTTTAACTTGACCAAAAATTCACACTAAAAGTTACTGGTCAATTTTTGTGGTCTCAGCGCGCGGCAGCTTTGCCAGCTTGAATCTTTCGATTTAATAGTATCGAAATACTACATACATATATGCGATTGTGTTTGTCAGCAATTGCATTGAGGTCAAGCTCAATAGCTTACACTCACAATTACAACAATAACAAAAATAACAATCAAAGAGACATTCAGACAGATAGACATACAGACAACGTATTAAGCAGCAATTAATCAAAAGCCAAAAGCCTTTAAGATACAAGTTAACTGGCCACCTAAACAACAACAATAGCAATAACAACAACAACAACTCAAAGCCAGGGGCAAGTGCAATGGTAATGGTAAAGCAGTAAAGTAAAGTGCAACAGCTTGTTGAATAGTCACCGCCTTCACCGTCGACGCCAGCATTGACGCCAACGACTACGTCAGCGTCAGAAAACTTGTCTTGGTCCCTGAATATGTCTCTCGCACAAACCTCAGCCGCCTAGTTTTCTAAATGGAAATGCCAACAGTGCCGGCAGTCGAACAATCCAACAACAGTCCAATATACCGACAATCCAACAACCCGACAGTGCGACAGTCCAACCATTCGCAATGGGAAATGTGTGTTACTGTAACTGCAACATTGTACTTCCTGTTTCCAGGCATATGCAACTGTTACTAGCGGCTAAGCTTTAACAGTTCACTTCTTCAGAAACTAGTGCAAAACTAAAGAGACTTTTATTTGCATATCAAATATTATATCTATAAATATTTAATGAATTTATAAATTTTATAATTAGAAATGGTCACTGAAACATTTAGCTGTACAGTCAAAATTAACACAAACAAAAAAATAAATAAAATAAAATAAAATAAGAAATTCTAAATCAGGTCAACAAATTCTGCGAACAGACTGATAATATATATTATCAGCCTAATCGTCTCGAGGTTATACAATATATATATATATATATATATATATATATATATATATAATATATGTGCTTATAAAATGCGACATTCGAAAAATATTAATTAGTCTCAAATAAAATGCCACGAGCAATATCAACAGATTGTCATTTAACATCGCAGTAATATTCGGCGCGTGGATTTTTAGTGATTCTAACGAAATTATAGAAATAAAACGAGTACAAAAAAAAGGAAAAAAAAAAATTTATTTTAGCAGTGGAAAAGAGTTTCAGGTTTTTATAGTTTTTTTCTAGGCAAATTTAATTCTTAGAAATAATTAAAGTCAAGTGTAAAAGCAATGCGAATTTTATTGTTTTTATAAGAGAAATTTTAAAGCTTAAGCAAATAAATATATAAAAATTTTAAAATGTATTTTCGTTATCTGAGAATTATTATAGACATTGAAATATTACCAGGTCGATAGTGTGTCACTAGGAAAAAAATTATTTAAATAAAAAACAAAGCCTAAAATCTTTTTCCCAATAAAAAAAAATCATAACAATTTCACAATAAATAATTAAAATTGTTAATAAAGAAACTGGACAACCTTAGGTACATTGAAGAAATTATTTGTGATGTGAACTTATAAATTTTATACGATTATAAAAGAATAGTTTAAAATTTCTTTATCGCTATTAAAATACTTATGATACTCAATATTAAAATTTATAAATTTACTTGCAAAAATGTTATTGTGCCTAACAAATTAATAGTTCAAGTTACAGACTAAACATATCTATATAAGATTTACCATACCATATATCATATATATATATATATATATATATGCATAAAATAGATACAGAAAGAGACAGAGAGAGTGAGAGACAGAGAGACATGTAATATGCACAATAGAACATACAGAATGTTATGCTCTCATAAACACTGCAAACAAATCTAAAGTTCGAGGTTGCAGCGACGAATGGCAAAAAATAAAAAAACAGCAACAACAACAATGGCAAAACTATAAATTTTAGGCACAACACAGCGACAGAGGCGGTATCGACAGCGGCAGCTCAAATAGCAAAAAGCAGCGACAGCAACAGCAACAACAACAACAACAACAACAACAACAACAACAACAACAACAGCAACAGCAATAACAACAAAGAAAAAGGCAAAACAAAATTGGAAACCAATGAAAACCTCGACTTGCGTTATGAATGCAACCAAAATGGAGGCCAAGCTCAGCCAAAACTAAATAGCAATAGAAAAATAACAGACAATTTTTGGTTTTCAGTTTTTTCTATGCTTTTTTTAATCTATTAATTTTCGACTGGCATTTGTAACGCATAATGTTAAAAAAATATAAAATAAATGAAAAGTATTAAGTTACACTATAAAAAAGAGAGAGAGACGGATAGTAGTGAGTGTATAGTGAGAGTATAAAAAGTTAGAGTATAAAAACATCGGTATGACGAAAAAAAAACTTTGATATTTTGTTATTGTTTTATGAATTTGTTTTTTTTTTAAGTTTTTCGTATGCAACGAAGCGTTGCTTTTTGGGCTATGAGGTATGGGTACGGCGTTGCCAGACCGTCTCAAAGCGCAATGTAACTTATACGTAATATTTTGCGTGTGTTTGTGGCAAATGTTTTTTGATGTCAAGGTTTATTTAAAGCAAACAAAAAAAAATAAAACACACACACACACAGACAACTGCAAGCAGATATATATGAAAAGGGGAAAAACATATATTTACATATAAAAATAGTTATATTTGTAGTTAAATATTAAAAAAAAAAAAAAAAAATTATAAGCATATGGCATATGGTGAAATTTATTTGTGAAGAGTTCCAAACTCACGACATTTAAATTGCCATTGCGATTGTAATTGTAATTGTAATTGTAATTATTGCTAATTAATTATTTATAAATATATTGCAATTGGCATATACGTAAAGCGCATCAACAATTTCCGCATTTTACTTAACGCCACAGACTGAGAAAAAATTAATAAAACATTCAAAGTAATTTATTTAAATAACAAAAAATAATAATAATAAAAAAGAAAAAAAAAACAAGAACAACAAATCACAAACGAAACTAAGTAGATAAAATAATTTAATTGAATTTATAAGCACAAACAAATTAATGGCTATTGTAGAAATAGAAATAAATGCAAATGAAGTATTTAGAATAATGCGAGAAACCCGCAGCAAAATAATATAAAATAAAAAAAAATAACAACAAACGTTTTTTTTTTATTTGTTGTTGCTCAATAAATAAAGAAAATGTATAAATAAAATATTAGGCAATAGCTTTGGGGATATGCATATAAAGGCTGACGAGGGGGCAACCAGCCAGCATGCAAAAGATTTTTACTGCAGCTGCAGTGGGACAACAACAACAACAACATCAACAGCGAAAACCAAAAAGCAATAGCAAAAGCGGCAACAAAAAATAAAAAAAAAAAAAAAAACTTAACAACGGATAGAAAACAAGATTTCAAGGTAAAGAACGCAATCGAACTTGACGTACTTGAACAAAATGCACAACAACAACAGCAACAACAACAAACGACGACGGCAACAAATAAAAAAAAAAGTACAAAAATGTGGAATACGAAAAAAAATTGGCTACGTTTTGGCTTAAAAAAAAATAAATAAAAAATAATAAAAAACGAAAAATCAATTTCTGTGCAAAGTGGCGCATTGAGCGCATTGAGTGTTGCACTTTAAAGTTGTCTGCTCGAATGCTCAACGATGCTGTGACTGAGACTTGCAATAAGATGAAAACGATAGAAAATACAGAATACTTTGCTGCAAGTATCCTTCAATTGACAGCTAAGAAGTTTATCGATGCATCTCTCAGATATACAGCATATTAAGATCTTTTGACTGTAAATCGTTTGTGCAACATTCAAGTATTTCTTTATTTTTATCCTTTTAAAACAATTTTTTTTTTCTTAAATGAAAATAAATCAAGTTGTCGTTTTATTTTTATTTTGGCAGCTAAATAACATTAAGATTTTATGTGACTTTCGATTTGTGAATTTATTAAATTCAAGTGGAAAAATTTTAATAAAGTAAAGTATTTCGTATTTGCAACTATAGTTGCAACTTTGTTAGATTAACGATAAAATTTAAATAAAATTTTTAAAAAGTTGATTTTAATAATTTAATATTAAAAATTTATGTACTTCTTGTTATTTTAACGATACAATTTTTAAATAATTTAAATAAATTTTGTGCTCTACATAGAATTATAAAAATTTGATTTTAATAACTTAATACTAAAGAGTAAAATATTTTTTATTTATAACTTTGTTACATTAATGATAAAAAAAAAAAAAAAAATTTTAAATAATTTAAATAAATTTTTTGCTCTATATGGAAATTTAATAAGTTTAATATAATATAATACATTTATTTTCTATTTTAAATAATAATTTTATTGTAATAAATTTATTTTCTATATAGAACTATAAAAAGTTTTACATAATTCTAATAAATTTATTCTCTATATAAATGCTTATATAAATGAATTTAAATTTCTAAAAAAAAAAAAAATAAATAAATAAATAAACACAGTTTAGAAATCGATCTACTATTCACTGATCATGTTCCACTTTATATTTATTTAATAATAGTTCAAGTCTATTGTAATAATATTTCCATTTTCTGTTAACTTTTATTCATTTGCTTTGATTCGATGGAGTGAGAATGTTTTTAATCACAGTTTCAATCACAGATATAATTATTATCTACAACAGAGCAACAACAGCAAATTCTCAACCAACTGCTGCTGTACAATTGAGCAACAATCTGTCAACAGTTTAGCTGCAAGTCAATCAAAACTGTGCTCGGGCCAATAACACAATAACACAACAATAACTGTCACAAATTGCTAAACTAACTGGCCAGTTACTAGGGGCAAGCAATGTGGCAAAATGGCAAGTGGTAAGTGGCAACATGTCATATGACATTTCAATGTATGCATTGTCATTTGTTAGCAAAATTGAAAATTGAAATAGAATACATTGATAGTCTGCTAACATGATACGTATAAAAAAGTAGAGATATTTAATTGGAAAATCTATGGGGGGCAAGTATTAAGAAAATGATAAAGTGAAAAGCAACTGTTAAAGAACAGTTGACTGAGAGATGTAAAAAATATATATATATATATAACAATGCACTAGTACATATACATATATATATGTATATATATATATATATATCGCTAATACTTCTCGTATGCAAAGCAGCAAAATAAAATTATAACGCTAAAGCGCAATCTGAGCCATAGTAAAAGCCAAATGAAAGCCCAAAACACAACAAGCTCAAGTTAATTTTCAATCAAATAGGCGACGGAGAGGGAGGCGGCGGGAGGGGAGTGAGGAGGGTAAGGAATACAGACGTTGTTATAATAGCACTGCTATTCTATACAAAACGTTAGCAACAACTTGAAGCACGGGAAAACATACGGGAAAAACATTATATGCTGCTGCTGCTGTTGTTGCTATTGCTGCTGCTGCTGCTGTTGCTGTTGCTGTGGCTGCAGTCAACGGAAGGCAAACTATTATCATTCTAAAAGATATGAGGCATGGTAACGCTGAAAGCTTCAAGCATCAGCCACGACAACGTATTTGGGGTAAGGGCATAACCAAGCCATAAGCAGAGCTACTCATAGTGACTGTGGCTGTGGCAGTGGCACTGCCAGTGCTGCAATCATATACAAACACACATACACATACACACACAGAGAGAGAGACACAGACACAGCAACCTTATTGCTGCAGGGAATTTGTGTTGCAGATTGCGCCCAAGCAACTTGCCTATACGATGGGGCTGACTCTAAGCTGCTGCTGCTGCTGTTGTTGCTGTCTCTGGTTTGCACACCTGTTGCAAGCATTTTGCATGCAACTGGTTACTGACGCTGTTATTGTTGTTGCTGCTGCAGTTACTGTTGATGATGATGGGCAGCATTGTGATTTTGGCTTATGAAAATTTCATGGACTTGACTGAAGGTTAAAGTTGCCACTGTCAATGCAAGCTATAATATACGAATACAAAAATGAATATGTATACGAATACAAATACAAATATGAATCTGAATACAAATATGTGAATACGTGTAGCATATGATTAAAGCAAAGGAAAAACTAATGCAATATGAAAAGGAAAGATAAAATAAAAATAAAAATAAAAAAAAACACAATTAAATTGCCATTAGACTCGTGTCTCAATGACAGCAACATCAGGCAGTAACATCAGCAAAAACAACAACAAGAACAACATCAATAGCAAAAGCAGCAGCAGCAGCATATAAATATAGCAGCAACCCAAAAAGCAGCATGCAGCACAGCTGAGTCTCTTTAAACAAAAAAAAAATGTGCCAAACACATACACTCACACACACACACTTGCACATGGAAACAAAACTTTGCCCCTGCAAATAAAACTCACTCAATTGTGATTTCACTCAATGTTGAGTGTTTCTTGCTCTCCTAAACTCACCACGGCGGCAAGTTGTTGGCGCACTGAATTTTTCGCTCTTCTCTTTGAGTAACCCCGTTAGCCCCTGCCCATTGCATGCATGTGTATGTGTGTATGTAACTATATATATATATGTGTCTGTGTGTGTATGAATGCGTGTCTAAGAGCCACAAAAAAAATATACATACGTATAACGCGGCGCACTTTGAGCTGCGATAGCGACGGTAAATTATATTTTCAAATTGTAAATTATATTTTTTGATAAAAAAAAAATATAAATTATTATTTTATTATTAATTTAAATTCACAAAACTTAAAAAATATAAATAAATTATTATTTATTTTTATTATTATTAATTTAAATTAATACAATTCACAAAAAAAAATATAAATTATTATTTTTTTTTTATTATTATTTTATTATTAATTTAAATTCATACAATTTAAAAAATATAAATTAATATTTTGTTTCTTATTTTTTTTATTATTAATTTAAATTTATACAATTCTCAAAAAAATATAAATTATTATTACTTTTTTTTTTATTAATTTAAATTTAATGGAATATTGAAGTTTACTTTAAAAATTAAATTTAAAAAAATATTTGCTATATCAGTAAGTCCAATTTTAAGGAATTATAATTTGGAAGGCAGCACGCAAAAAATTTCTTAAAAAAAAAAAAAAAATAAATAAAAAAAAATATAATAGAAGAAAAAAAAGATACAAGAACGAGTTGAAAAGTTGACACCTTTGTTCTCAAAGCATTTGATTACCATATTTATGGAAGATAAAAAGGCAACGGCGACAAGATTAACCACATTATTCTAACAGTCGAACGTATCGTAGAACGAGTTGTGAGATTCAGTAGCAAACTTGAATTTAACCCCTACAAACTATACAAAATAAATATAAAAAAAAAAATAAAATAAAAAATATATAATAAATAATTCACAAAAAAAAAATGCAGTTTACTTTTTAGAGACAAAACAATGCAGCGCAAGGGGACAAGACAATACAACAAATACAACAACAACAGCAACAACGGCAACAACTCTAACTGGAGAGAGAAATGCATTCAAAGGGTAAATGCAAAAACAAAGGCTGCTTGCATTTGCGAAATACGAGCAGGCAGCTTCTTTAAGATGCAATTTACATATAAAGTGGCAGGGGAGAGGTACGGCGGCAAGGGATGCTGCCAAAGGCTTGTCTTGATAAGCGTTTTTTTTTTTTGGTGTCTTGACATTTGATATGCACAAAGTCTAAGAGAGAGAGAGAGAGATATATAGAGAGAGAAATAGAGTGGTAGCAGCAAAAGCAGCAGCAACCACAGTCGACAGTGACAGCAGCATCACAAAAAACGAAAACAACGCAACAAGAACAACAACAACAAAAGCAAAAGAAACTGCAACTGCATCCTGTTGATAAGTTTTCTTCTTTTATTTTTTTCGTTGCGGGAATTGAGACGAAATTGCATCGGTCTCTCAATTCGAGCCAAGACTCAAGTCAGTCGCATCCGTTCTCAGAGCGACGGCCCCACAAAATTTACGGTTTTGGTCTAATTCAGATATTTTGCTGCTTATAATGCTGCTGCTTGTACTCAACTACTGCTGCTGCTAGCTAAGGAAGTAAACTGATTTGAAAAGTCGTCGCAAACAGGAACGAAACAGGAAGCTGATGTTAAATTGTATCTGGCTCATTAAAGCAGTTAGCTTCGTTTTAGCTGCTGCTTAGGTTAAATTGAGTTTAGACCGTGGGCCCGGACACAGCGGATGTGCGCTGTGGTGCAGCCAAACACTCATCCATTGTGGCATTATTTATTATTTACAAATTAAGCGCATCATTTGACAGACACACACACACATACACAGTTGTGCACAGTTGTCAGCAGCTTAAAAATGTGCGCGAAATTACTTTTGTATATTATAATTTCAGTGGGAGCATAAATTGTATGCTTGTAAAGTTAGTTGCCAGCGGGCTTAGCATCTCTAAGACCTATTTTAACCCTAGCAACGACATCTACAACAGCAACAACAACAAATTTATAATAATAAAAATAAAAATTAAACAGAAAAAAAAAAACAAAACCGCGTCAACAAAAGCAACGCAAATTTATGTATGTAAGTGTGAGTGTTTATATGTGTGTGTTTGTGTTCTGGTGTCATGCTGTTAAACAAAGTGCGTAGCCTTTGCCTTCAAGCTATATTTTTTATTAAAAAAAATAATCTCTCACCCACACAGATACACACACACACACACACACACATTGATGCACATAGAGACGCATAGAAACAACAGACAAAGAGACCACAAATTGCGAATAATATTAAAAATATTAAAGAAAAACAAATTGAAAATACACTTGCTTTCATTTAAATTATTTTAAAAATATTATTTGGAATTTTTTAAAATTTTCTTTTTAAAAAATTCTACAAAATAAAAAATATTTTAAAATATCAAAAAAAAAAAATAAAAAAAAAATTTCACTTAAGCTTCAATGAAAAGTATCCGCTAGTCGAACATGTTACATTTTTTTTTTTACTTCATTTCATATAAAAGTTAAAACCAAATGTGCGATTTCTGCAGTTTTTGCGGTTTTTGTATTAATATTGCATACTTTGTGGCGCCAAAGCTGCCATTTTTAACGCTAAACAGACTTAACTACATATAAAATAAGCTTACACATATAATAGTGTATTGTCAATGACTTGCACTTTTACTTGAACTAAATAAATATGGAAAAAAAAAGCTTAGTTATACTTTATGATTTATTAATACATAAATATAAATGAATGAAATTCAAAAGAATTTACGCTACTTTTCTTTTTTGATTGTTGTCATATTAATTGTTATATAAAATTGAAGTATAAGCAATGCGTAGTCTCTCTATATCAATATGTATATTTTTCTGTTGCACTATAAATTGCAAAAATATCCCTGCAACTCCCGGACCGGGACTTGCCATTCACTGCAAACGGAGAAAAATGTTTGCCTGTGTGGCAAAACTTTGACAAGCGGCCATGGCATGACCTGAACAAGTACAAGAACTCAAACCAATTGAAAGATTCATAGTTGAAAATGTTTGGTGTGCGTGTGTGTGTGGGGATCCTGAAACATGGAATTAACTTTGACTGCAAATGCATTTTTCACTATGTAGTATGTAGTATTTGAAGCCTTATTCACATATTTCCCTTTTTTTATTATTGCTTCATTTTTGTTTTTAGATAACCAAGCAAGCAGAGGGTGGCTCATAGTGTGCGTGAGTGTGTGTGAGAGAGAGAGAGAGTGAAAGAGAAAGAGGAGCTATAGACTTAATGGGGTTGTTTAATAATAATAATAATAATACTAATACTAAGAACTAAAAGAGTTAGGGCAGATCAATAAGCCTTTACATATACAAAACGGGCCAATATCCATCATCTGCCACTCTCTCTCTCTCTCCCTCTCTCTCTCTCTCTATTTCTTTACTTCTATTTGCAATTTGTGCTTTCAAATTAGAAAATGTAAAAAGTGCGTAAGAAGTGAAAACACACACTAACACACACACACTCACACATACATATATATATAAATACACAGTTTTGTTTTTTTTTTCTTGTATGCGTGTGCCTGGTCATTGGCCTCAATAAATGCAACCATCCGAGTCGCGCCTGCAAACAACTTTTGTGGCAGGCTTCACATATTTTTTTTTTTTTTTTTTTTTTATTTTCGAGTGAAATTTTCAAAACGAAATTAAAATTTTACGCATTTGCTATACACGTACACATACATATGTGTGTGTGTGTATGTATGTATGTGTTTGTGTGTGTGGGTAAATTGTGAAGTACTACTTTGGTCATAACTGGGCGCACACATTACGTAATTAAGGTCTACCCAAAAGCACTTCAGACTTTGGCCCAATACCAAAACCCAGTCTTCAGTCTTCAGTATTCAGGCAACATTCAGGCCTTGATTTCATACGTTACGTTTTTGCCGTTTCGTTTATTGACTCTCTGACTGCCAATCAAATTGTGTATTCTATACAAAATTGTTGTTGCATTTTTGATGCCATTTCCATTTCCATTTTCATTTCCATTCTCGTTCACTGCTAGCTGCCTATGCCTTTCGTCTGCGCCAAATAACTTTTTTTTCTCTTCTTTTTTATTTTTTTTTTTTTGCACGCATTTTTGCAATGAAATTGTGCCTATAGCAGTTGGACTTTGGATGAATTATATAGACTTATATATGCTCAATTAGACCAATTCAAATTGAACTGAAGGCAATTAAACAATTTTCCAAACCATTTCAGTCAATGACGAATTATAATTGTTTTGTGCCTATATGTATATGTGTGCGATGTGACAATATGGCAATGTGGCAGGTAGTAAAGCTGAAGCAAAGTTTGAGCATAGGTTTGCAGACAGATGTCCTGGTCACATGTCCCACATCATGCATTGCAGCACATTTATATACTTGCAACTTGACCTAGCACAAAAGCTGCTTACGCTTTTCAAGTATTTTATTTTTTCTTCATCCTTGCTTTGTTTCTGCTGTGATATGTGTCGTGATTTCTACAGATTTTCTTTGCGTGCTTTTATTATTGGACTTTGGTTTTGTTGAACAATTTATGCTGTGCAGCATTTTTATACAGTTTTTATTGCCATTTGTCATGAAATTGAAAAGAAAATAAATTCACTTTAAATGTAATAATAAAATAAAAAATTATTTATAATTATATTTTTTGTTTTTGTTTCTTAACTAATATTAATTAATAAGCAGAAATGAGTTTAGAAAGTTTTCAACAGTTTAATTGATTGTTCAACGTGACGTATGCGTAATGTGCCAAATAAAACATTAATGTTGCTTGCTAAATAATAAATATTTATTATAAATTAAACCCCGCATCATCAACACACAGAGAAACGCATCAATTTTTTTTCTCTCTCTCTCTCTTACTCTCGCTGCTATTCTTCACTCTGCATACATATGAAAAAGAACAACAACAGCAACAACAACAACAACAACAACAATAAGAAACAAGGAATGAAAAAAAAATATATATGAAAAACTTACGCAGTCATTGCGAGGCCTTTGATGAAGCGCTTTTTTTGCGGTCACTTTAGGAGAAAGAGAGTCATCAAAGCCACGCATAACAACAACAGCAACAACAAAAACAACTAATGCAACAAACATAACAAAAGCAAATAGAAATGAGCCGAAGGAGCAGCTGTGTAAGTTTCCTAGTTGAACTGGGACAGGCACAGGGACAGGGACAGGGACAGAGACAGAAAGAGAGATCGGAACGAAAACGAAGACAAAGACAAAGACGAAGATGGTGTCAGACAGGCCGCAAACAGAGAAAACAGCTTATGGGGCCGACAGCAACAGCAACAGCAACAGCGACGTCGACAGTGACAGCAATAGCGACTGCAACTGCAACTGCAACTGCAACAGCGACAGCGGCAGCGACGCTTTATAATGACGCTTGTCTTTGGGTAACATAATCGGTCACTGACTTGGCATTTGGCGTTGTAATTTGAGAACTTTTTGCGCTTCAATTTTATTTTATGTTGCGGGTGGTCAGGGCAAATTCAGGGTAGCTATGAAATATATGAGCAGAAAATTTTCAAACTGGTTAGAACCAATGCATATACAGTCAATGGAACCTACCACAATCAAATTCACATTACGCCCAAAAAAAAAAAATGTTAAATCAAAAAGCCAAAGCACAAAACGATGCATTAAAATTTATCAAAAACAAGAAAATGTCGACAAAAGTGAAAGAAGAAGATGAAGGAGAAGTAGTATGAGAAAAAAAACAAGATCAAGCAACAGATCTTGCCATGGCGCATTTCGATTTCGTTTTGGCGAATTCGGGATATTATCGGGTGGTTGTGAGGCAGAGCAAAGAACGGCTGCAACAGCAACAGCAACAGCAACAGAAAAAAAAAAAAAACACACACACAGTCTTCACTTTCGTGCTAAATTATATCATCGTCGTCGCCGCCGTCGTCGTCCAAATTGCAAGCCGAATGCCAGGCATCCGATATATATATATGTATATATAGACTGCATAGGGGAACCAAAGTTGCTTCACTCGTTCGAGTGCAACAAGTTTTCGCTTGAGGCTTACAGCACTTTTTTTTTCTGTATGTTGTTGTGTTTTTTTTTTCGGGCGCACATTTTGATGCTGCTGCTGCAAGCTGCACGCTGGCACTGCAACAGCCCCCCTCTGTCAACGCTACTCATCCAGAATCCCCAGAAGTATCCCCTGCACAGAAGAAAAAAAAAATAAAAAACAAAAAAATAAAATAAAAGCAAAAGCAAAAGCCTTTTGGCATTGCGCTCTACGCCTTACGTCGCCTGGCATATTCGTCAATTTTTGTGCGCATGCAATTTACGCAGCGTCGTCGAAAGGAGTCGACGCAGCAGCAACAACAAATAGCAGCAGCAGAAGCAGCAGTAGAATACGAAAAACCTTGAGTACGGTCAGTGACCAGAAAAAATGCATAAACATTTTTGCGCTCGGCCGTTGGCAGAGACGCCGCCGCAACGTTGTGCATCGCCACTCAATTGCAAATTTTCGGAAATTTTGTTTTTTCTTTCACAAAGAGACAGATAGACAGACAGACAGCTCGCGGTAGACAGAGAGAGAGAGAGAGAGAGAGAAAAAATAGAGAGCGAAAGAAAGGAAGCAAAAAATTGAGAGACTAAAAAAACATCGAGAGGCACGTACGATCATCGACTGTTGATCGCACTTGGCATTCGTATTTTTCGACGGCGTGGGCAACTGCTGCGGTAGTTTGAGAGTTTTTTTGTTATAGGGCGGAATGTGGGGAGACAGCGGGAATGGGGGATACTGGGGTATGAAAGAGGCACATACATATATAGTATATATATTGGGCTGAGTTAATGGCCAGCGTATTTTCGGCATACGCTACGCACATTTAGTGCATGTGCTTTGTGCATTTACATTATCGTGTACAACATTCCCCGGGCCACTAGCAGCCGGTTTCTTGTTTGTAGATGGGGGGAAGGGGAAGGGGATGGCATGGGGTAAAGCGTAAAGTAAGGAAGATGAGGAACAGAGCTGCGAATGCAATAAGTCGTCTGCCGATCCACTGCCATAATTTTTGTTTATTTTTTGTTTTGCTCTGTAATTTTTCTTCTCTCTTTCTGCTGTTGTTTTTTTTTTATTTTTTTTTTTTGGGCTCCCCTCATTTTGGCTTTCGGGTATTCGCACTTACACTCATACACTCATATTCACAAGCACATTCGCTTTCGTATTCGTAATTTTGTTCGGTCTTCGGGCATCGGTCTCTTTTTTTTTCAACAATTATCAAGGACAAATGTGCGTTGAACTTGATCTCGCTTTTCATTGCTATTCACTGCCAACTCATTTACAGCAGCAACATCTACAGCAGCAGCAGCAGCAGCAGTAATTTCAGCATGTTGTTGCATGTTTTGCTTTTTTGTTTACATGTACAACTTTATATTTAGATTTTAGTTGCGCTCCATGCACTTGCAACGGCAGCGTCAACTCGCCGAAAACATAAAATTCGTTAGTTTAATGCAGCAAAACGTTTTGCGAGCCAGCCTTACACTCTACACTACGCACCACACATAGGCAACACAGGCACAGACACAGACACAAGGCACAAGGCACAAGGCACAAGCCTCAAGTCTAGCTAGCATGTATGGTAATCAAGATAGAAATCTAAAGCACCGATTATAATGCCAAATTTATTGATCATGAAACGTTCATTGGCCAGCATAAAGAACGCAAAGAATGGGACTGCAAATTTGATGCTGTGGCATCCACTTTGATTTGAGCTGCTTGTCCAAAAAAAAAATATAAGAAAAAAAAATTAAATTGCATCCGTTGCGGTTTTAGGAATCTCTTCGTTTGCCAAAGCCAAAGGATTGTAAACTTGGACTTGCCACTAGGCAGCAACATCAGGCATTGCAGCTTATGCTGCTTATTTGCCATTTGCCACTTTATTGTTGTTGTTGTTGTTGCTGATGTTGCTGATGTTGTTAGTGCCACAGTGCCGATATTGCCGTTCGTTAGCCAACATTTGCGGCAAGGTGTATTAAGTTGTTATGCGCAGGTATTAGCAAAAACTGTTGCTACAAACAGCTGCCAAACACAAATGAACATTGCTGCTGCCGCTGCTGCTGCGTTGCCGTTGTGGCATTGCCAATGGCTACTAAGAATGCAACTTGCAACTTTCCAAATGGTAACAAATTGTGCTGCTAAAGTTGCAAAAATGTGAAAAAAAAAACAAATTCTTAATGTCACTGCAGAAAGTCAATATTGAAATGTTTTGCATAAAATTGTTGGTTAAACGTTGGGCGTTTGGGGTGGGGGGGAGGAGAGTTTTATATATACAAATTATCCTGTAAGCGCCAAGAGTGCCTTCAGGCTCTTTACAGCTAAACGAAAGCTTCTATGTGCTTTCTCAGCACATTTCGAAGCCTCAACGCACTTCACAAAAAAAAAAAAAAAATTGAATGAATTTCTTTTATAATTATTTTGAAAATTGGCATTATAGGGTTAATTAACACTAAATATTGAAATTTAATTCCTATACAAATATGATTTTCAAATAAATTTCATATTTCTTAGAAATTAAAAATCTTTCATTTTTATTTTTATTTTTATTTTGTAAAAAAGTAAAGAAACTCACAATGAGTTCTCAATGGTCTGTAATAGACATTGGTAGGAGTACATAAAGATCATTAGAGGCATCAGTTAAGCACGTTAATGGCCAAATGGAAAATGATAGAGTAATGCATCAGCGCCCTATAAGCAAACTCATCTTAGCGATTTTTAGCATTTTTAGTTAATTTACCCGCTGCAAATGCCAGGAGATAGAAAAGATGAAAAAAAAAACTGATGAAAAAGTAGAAGCCGAAGGAGAAGGAGAAGGAGATAAAAAAGTACATTTGAAATTCCTATGGACAACGACGGAGTCGCTGTTAGTGAGTCTCAAGTTAAAAAATCTTGCATTCGATCGTTTATGGCATTTTATTTGGCGCGTCAGCAAATGTTTGTAAGCAATTTATTTATGACATTTTTTTTTTCTCCTTTTTTTTTTTGCAATCGTTTAGATGTTGCATCTGTTGCTGCAACTGCTGTATCTGTTGCTATTGCTGCATCTGTTTGTTGCATTTGCTACTGTTGTTTAAATGCTGAGCGACACATTTGCTGACTTGGAAACGTGCGGCAACGTGTTGCACACAAAAAAAAAAAAATTATAAAAAAAAAAAAAAAACTGGCCGCATGACGCGTCCAAAAGCGTGCAATGAGGCACAAACTTGTAATAGCTAATAGCAACAACAACAACAACACTAACATTGTGCTACATGGACATGAGCATAGAGTTAAAGTCAAAGTCAAGTTCCATATTCATTAGTTACAGTATAAAACAACAACAACAACAACAACAAGAGGAACAACAACTGCAAGTACAAGTTAACTGCAAGTAAATGCAGTCGCTGTTAATGACTTCAAGGTGTCTTGTAACCAAACAGTAGCCAATAATTGTTTTCGACAATAAGGACAATAAGGCCTTGCAACAAGCATAGCAAGTGCAACAAATTGCATGATAATAACAATTTCCATTACAAATATTTAGTAAATTTCAACAATTTCTCTTTAAAATAAATTAAAACTCACTAAGCTGCAATTTTGAATAGCAATTAGTCGAAATTGTAGTTGGAGTTGAAGTTGAAGTTGAAGTCGAAGTTGAAGATTGAGTTGATGTTGGAGCTGATGTTGAAGTTGATGTTGATGAGTTTGAATATCTAGAACTGGAAATGACGTTGGTTAAGAGCCACAGCTGGTGTCCAAACTGTTGATGAGGCTGACGTTCGGAAGGATGAAAATTGTTTGGCAAATTGATAGCAAGGCCGAAAACAGGAAAAACTAAAATAACGAAAAATCAACGTACTATGCCAAGAATTGTTAACAAGTCAAAAGGAAAAACCAGATTTTTACCCTGTCCAAATAGCATCAGCAGCAGCAGCCGCCGCAGCCAGGGGGCCGGATATGACCAAATTGCTAGGGTTCCCGTCGGCCGGTAATTGGCAATGCGGCAGCAACGTCCACAGCAGCAGCAGCAGCAGCATGCATCAAAGCAGTAACAGCAGCAACTACGACAATTTTTTTTTTTCAGTTTTGTTTTGTTTTTTTTTTAGGTTCGTTTTAAGCTTAGCGCAAAAAAAAAACGGTTGCAAAAATAAATATGAGCTCAGAAACATCAAGGGCCTGCTGCCAGACCTGAGCGATGCTTCGTCTTTAGTTTAGTCTTTTTCTTGCATTTTGTGCGGTTGTGTGTGTGTGTGTATGTGTTTTTTTTCGCTTTTTTTTATACATTTAAGTTTTTAGGCAAAAGCAAACGCCATCCAAGACAGATGTGCGACATTGCAATTTGTTACAGTTGCAGTTGCATTAACGGCCAAGTTATTGTTGTTGCTGTTGCTGTAGCTGCCACAAACCGAGAAGCAGAGCCTGAGTCTTTGAGTCTGTACGTCTGTGAGGCTCTCTGTCAAACTGCCGGTCTGTGAAGCTCACAGTCTGGGCCATGGCCTGGGAAGTTGGCAGCAGCAACCTAGCAGTAGCTAGCAGCAGCTAGCAGGGCAACCTAAATATTTTAATGCCTCAGCCGCATTGATGGTTCGCTTTTTGCTGCTCTGCGACTCTGGTAATTAACATTTTTTGCGTGCACAAATATTTTTCGACTTGAAAGAGCGAAACACAAAAAAAAAAAAAAAAAAAACGCGAAGAGCAGCAGCAGCAGCAACAACAGTAGCAACAATAATAACAACAACGACTTTGGCCACAGCACAGCAGATGCACATGAAATTCACAACAGAAGCTGCTGCTGCTGCTGCTGCTGCTGCTGCTGCATGAAACTCAAACAAATTAAACTTGAGGTAAGGCCTCAAGAACAACACGGCAGCCAACTGAAAAAATAACAACAACAATCGAAGCGGCCTGTAGAAAACGTAACAAAATATGTTAAAATGCAACCAAGTGAGTAAATTGTGCGCAACAATTCAAAAACAAAAAAAAAAAAAAACAAGAAAAAAAAATAAAATAAACTAAAAAAAAGAAAAACTGAATGTTCTGTTTATGTAGCACACACACACATACAGACACACATACAGACATACATATAGAATACTATATACATAGTATGCATGTACATCTGTGTACTATGTAATATGTTAAGGTACTTCATAAACTAAGCAAATTATTATTTGAAGGCACACGTTCCAGGGTTGGTTCTGGCTTTGACTTTGGGCACCGGTCTCCGGACCCCTGAGCTAAGTTTGGTTATGTTTCGTTTTTGATTGGTTTGAGTTGGGTTTAACTTGGTTTCCATTGGTTTTTTTTTATGCAATGTTGTTGCCTATGTTGCACTTGTACGACAACAACAACAACTAAAAAATTAAATTGTTTTAATTACGCGCTGCCGCAAATTGTGGGATTATTATTATTGTACATGAAAAAGGCCAAGAAGAAGAAGAAGAAGAAGCGCTATTGTTTACTTTTGTTGTTGTACTTGTTCTTTTTTCTTGTTCTTGTTTGTTGTTGTTATTGTTGTTGGGAATATTTTTACATTAGCTTAGCTTTTTATTTTGTGTTTTGTTTTTTAATTTTCAATCTATTCTATGAAGTTATTAAAATACTATTGATAACCTATAAATTTAATTAAGAAACACTTTTCAACAATTTAAATAATTTAGATTATTCAGCTCATATTTCATAATACAAATAAAAATAAATGCTTATACTCTGTATTTCATATATGAATGCTGTATATATTTTAGCAAAATTTTCAAAGAAAAAAAAAATCAATTTTTATAAATATTTTATTTTATTTTATTTTATTAATTAATTTATTTATTTTATTATTATTATCATGCTATGAAATTTATCAAATAAAATAAAATATATATTATAGTTCTATGTGTATAACGTTATGTATAATGTTAAACTCAATCAAAGCATTTAAGTAGTTGCACAGTTCACTATAATTGTGGCAACAAAGAAAAATGCTAAAAATATGTTTTTCATTTTGATAAAGAAGCAACAGTAGCTCGTAACATTAACACACACACATATGCACAATTTCCCCGCATCGCCAGAAGCATAGCATAACATAGATTACCCTTACATCAAATGGCCACAAAAATTTTTCCACTTTACATTTTTTGCGTGTGTTCTCATTTCTCAATGATGATGAGGCTAGAGGCTAGGGGTAAGGTGGGGGCTGAGCGAGCGAGCGAGCGAGTGAACGTGCAGTGAAGAAAGACAGACAATGTAACAGAGCTAACTCAGCTATTGCCTGAACTTAGCTGAGTCGAGGAGCCATTGATAATTACCAGGTTGTTATACTTGCCAGTCAAGCCTCCCTCGCCCATGGCCCTGCCCCCCACAACCAATGATTCCCGTAACTCTTTACCTTACAGCTATGTATGTTGGGCAAAATTTATGTTTACCTAGCATGCGCTGTCTATATATATATGAATATATATATATATATATATATTTACAGAAGTGTGTGTTGTTTCTGTGTATAAATTGTGCATAGAAGTCAAGTCAATCTTTAGACTGTTTTTACATAATTATAACAGTGCAGCGACTGCTTCTGCTCTAGCTTTTATTGTTTTCATTTTAATTTAAATGCCTAAACAATAATTTGTGCAATTTTTTTTTTTCATTTTCTGGAGGGTTATTGTTTTTGGTTAATGCATGCAATGAAAATCAACTCAACTCAAGTGTTATACGGTGAAAACTGTAGAGTTTTAAAGCAACGCTAGCAATTATAATAACATACTCCTCATACTTCTCATACTCCCCATACTCATACTTATACTTACTTTTATGCAAATTTTGTAAAAGGCAACACGAAAATTCTCCGTGGGTCTTAAAGAAGAAGTTCCCAATTAACTTACTTCCTGGCCTGCCTCGTTTTTTTACTACTAGCATACGAAAGCATCTATAAATTCTTCATATGGCAAAAGCCACAATATCCGTTTGCTATTAGAATTTACCGGCAGCGTCTTTTACGTTTAGTTTAGTTTTAAGTTTTCGTCTCTATAAATTTTACGCATTTTACGCACAATACAGATTTTGGTCGTAATACAAAAGATAAAACCGCAATGCTACAAATGGCCTCTGGTTTCCGGTTTCCTGTTAAGATAAGTACAATATGCACATCAGTATGCGTGTTAGTTCAAAATTTACGGCCTAACACTAAACAGGAACCTTCAATTTTCCAGTATATGTAGCTGAGTATTGTGCGTAAAATTCAAAGTAAAAGAACAATTTACGATGACTACAACAACGACAGTAAAAACAGCAACAACAACAACAACAACAAAAAAAGTATCCTGTACAGTTGTGCTTAAAAATTTCCCCCAAAGGCGAAAGTTTTGTGGCATATACATACACACTATATGCAACATAACATATTTAACATGTATCGATGTCTCCACCTTTATTTTTTTTTCAGCCACAACTACTACAACTAAAACTATTCTTTGTCTATTTGTGTATATGCGTGTGTTTGAAAAATATCAATATATACTGACCCCATCGTAACTCAGCAACAACAACAACAACACCAAATATATATATATATATATTATAAATTTTACATAAGCTTTATCATATATACTGCATATAGTATACTTCAATACTTATTTGTCAGCACATGTAATGCAGTTGACCCCCGTATTTTGCTGAGGTTAAAGAGTGAGAACGCTTACTTCGTCAAGTTACGCACAACCATATCTTCCAATTGTGTGCGTGTGCGTGTGTGTGTGTGTGTGTGATTACGCCCATCCATTTTGTAGGGGTAGTTGGTAATTTTTAGCTTTCACATAAACGATTTTGTTCTCTCATACCAAAAAATTTCAAGCTAAACTCTGCTCTATCAGTTCAGTTAACCCAAACTCAAAGCCAAAGCCTAGACCCTCGCCACAGACACCTCAAAATACATGTACACGTGGTATGAGTAAAGTAACAGTTACCGTTAACGGGTAGGGGTATAGGTACGGTTAGGGGTACGAGTACAAGTATAATACGTAACGTTATACCATTTTAACGTAAATCACCCCATGTGTGCATGCGTGAAAATTTTTCCACCACATCGATTACTTTACGCAAATTAGTGCGTAGATATTTTGCAAAAATGTTCTATAAATAATTAATGTGCCGTTAAACGTGTTTGCTAACTACGCATATAACTCATTCCAATACATATATATATATATCTAAGAACAGACAAAAGGCCCGTTGCCCGATATATGTATATACATGTATATATAAATGTATAATCATATATTATATATAGACTTTATGTTGTTTGCGACAATTGCATTACTTTGTGCTGCACTTTATTTGAATTGTACGCTTAATTTAGCAATTTAGCTACAATTAGCTATGACAGTTGATAGACATTTGCATAAGATATGTCAGCTGATTAATGAAATGCAATTCAACAACTAGACATTACTATAAACATAATTTTTTATTAGGTTTATTTCAATTATTTTGATATTCTTTATTTTTCTCAATTTTTTTTTTTATTTTTTTTTTTTTTATAATTTTTTTTTAATATGAGCATTACAGTTTCTGAGCCCCATAATTTTGGTGTTAAGGGGCACCAAAATTATACTTTATTTTAAATTTATTATATAGTTTTACTTCAAGTGGAAGCCATTTTGATCCTGGATTCCTCATTCATAATCAACATTTGATGGTAATCCGTAGAAGCTCAAGTTTTCCATATTGTAAAGATCTTTTAAAAACTCCACAACCGCAGTTTTATTCCAAGTTGTGCCCTCTTCCGATTTTATATGACATTTTTCGCATATATCAATACTTGGATATTGAAGTTTTGGAAATTTCGGATCCTCAGTAGTATCGCCCGCCAAACGTTCATTGACCTCGTTATGTGCCTCCCATAGCCAAAGTATTTCGTCATCGCGACTATTAATATCATGAATCTTACGACGTTCGGACATATCAAGAAAATGATGTACACAATCTTCGCAACCGAAAAAATTCTTAATAAAACTATGAATTGTTTGCAAAACATATCCAGGTGGTAAAATCTCTATTTTGGCTGACTGTACGGTTAAAAAATGAAAGAGTGTCCACAGTGAGCATGTGAAACCACGTTTGAAAGGACCCGATGCAATGCAGCCTACATATCTTTTTCCCCTGAATACATTAGGTAAATGTCTCTCTAATATTTGCAGTTGTAGTTGAAATGCAGCACCAGTTAGATTTTTCGAACCATATGCCTTGACAAACTCATACATGCGGTCAAGCATTATATTACCGTTAATATTTAAAGGGCTCAAGAGGCGTAAAGCATTAAGCAACTGTTTCAAAGCCATCATATTGTCACTATTGTAGACACGCACCTTAGGCAACTCAATGTGCAACAGTATGTCAATCGCCTGCTCTAAGTCCGCACGATAAACTTTAGGTTTCCCATGTAGTATTTTCGAAAGGATGACAGCCTGTTCCTCATCAATAATATATTGTGAAATATTTGTAGTTGAAGTTGTGTTTAATGGTGCCACTGAACTATAACCCAAGGATTTTAAATATGTACTTACACTGGCCACATATGCTATGATTGTATCGTTCACGGGGTCTAAAGATAATGTTTGTCCCGCACGATCCATTATAGCCAATTTTTCGCTTGTCGGACTCAAATTAAATTTCTCAAAAAGTTTACGATCCTTTACAATTCTGACAACTATTGTTGGCCAAATAAGTAGATCAAGCGCTGTCTCTAAGGCAATTGATGAACCTCGCGGTTCAAAGACAAGCACTACAAAATTAAAGGTATCCGCTAACAAGGATTTAACATCATCCGTTGCTTTGATAGGTTTAAAATTTGGATCTCCAGGCTGTGTAAAATTGAGCGAAGATAAATAATATGCAGTTTTAACAAGAATAATTTTTGGATCAAGTGTATGTAGATCAACACCAAGATTAAATTCACTACGTTGAAAATGTGCAGGATAAAGACGTAATGTTGGTGTTCTTATTATATCATAGTCTCGACAAATTTGAACATTTCTCTCCTGTGCACAGTCCACCACATAGATCTGTAATACACGCTGCCAATCATACATCTTACGCGACAATTTCTTAAATACGGATGCAAAGCGTCGACAATCGCCACAAAAATAATTAATAAATTGGACAAGCTTGCAGCTGTTCGCGTTATTAAGTTCCATCTCCAGTGTCTCGTTATTCAATATTTTGATATTGTCCTCAGGACTGTATAAACTTGGCTCGCTCATATTTTCTACTACAGTATCCGCATACGATGGCACAAAGGAAAAAAATGTTGCCATCAAGATGAAGGCAACAGCAATGAACTTAAATGTGCGAAACATTTTCAGAAGATGCTCGATGCTTGTCGGTTTAGTTTTTAAGTGCAACTGATGAGATGTTGCAAGTTACTTGGGTTATATTAAGCACAAGTTTCGTTGCGTTGATTCTACATATAGATAGTATAAGCACAAGGCAACAGGCAAGACGTAAGAGACAACAGAGGCTGTGAGCTACATAATGTAAGCAAACTCTGTATGCAACTGTTGATTCTTTTGAATTGCCATAAACTGTTGATCAGGTTGTTATTCATTTGCATAATTTAGCTAGTTTATATAATAAAATTAGGGACAATATGTACAAATGAAAATCTGCTGCTAAATTGCATACCCTTTATATGCCTTTATATGAATAATATTAAATTATAATATGTATTGTTATGCTTGATCAATATTTAAAGTCTAATTGATTTGGAGATTGAATTAAATTTTGGAGCCTCATATAAATTATATATAGGAATTATTTGAAATTTGTTGTTTTAATGTTTTTTTATGCTCCTAATTTATCAAAATATATTTTATGGTACAGATAAATTTATTTATTTAGAATCTACAAATAATTCTTTAATCAAAAATAATTATCTTTATTTTAGGAGATTTAATATAGAGCATTATACAGTCGAATAAATTTATTTTCACCCTTCTTTATCCATTTTTCAAAGTCAAATATGTTCATAAATTATTTATTTTGAGCTGTGGGAAGAAAACTTAATTCGCAATAATAAAAGATGTAAGGCAGAAATTGAAAATGACATGGAAAATTCACTGCACTCAACATATTGTCAAATCAAATGCCATAAGTGCAACAAGTGGGACGCCCAAGTATAGTTTTTGGTGGCTTTAGGTTCAAAAATTTCAAAAGCACGCTCCAAACTTTATGGCTATATCATTTACATGCCAGATTATGTGAGGAAATCTGCCAAAAACGTAAACAAGACGAAACTGTTCAGAAAGTTTATAAAACTTTTGCATTTTGCTGGTGTGAAAACCAAGGCTCTATCTCTTTCACACACTAAGTTTTCCAATGTTCTGTTCTGTTCTGTTGTCAGATTTTCAGTTGTTCGGTACTAGTGTTTTCGGTTAGAGAAGTTTTTACACTTTGCGGCAAGACTCAACTACAGCTTAAAACTTTTTGGCAACAGTTTATGCCTTCTACTTTTACTTGGATTTGCCTCCTGATTTTACAGACAGAGCACAGTGCAGTGTTGGCAGCTTGATGCTTGATAATTTAATTGCGACAACGAGAAGAGTTTCATTTCAACATCATCAACAATTTTGTTTTTGTTATTGTTCGCATATAAAATGGAAAATTAACTATGAAAAGGCGTTACAGTGGAAATTGTTTAAGAGATTTTTCACAGCTTTTATATTAGAATTGAATTTCAATACAATATGTCTAACGGTGCGTATACATAATAAATGTAATTTCACTTACATTTGCAGTTCATTGTTGAATAAATAAATATGGCAAAACATGAAAAAGTCATCAGGCATAAGGCATAAAGCATAAGGCATACACTTAGTAGACAATAGGCGCCTTTTGTTTATAGCTTATATTCTGCAGCGACTAAGCTCGGCTTATTCTATTGTCATTTACTTGCAATATGCAATATGTAATATGCAAAAAATGCAAAAATTTTCGTTGCATTAGTGCAATGAATTTCAAATAAATTTTAATGCCACAATAATTGTCGCACTAGCATTCAATCACAAAATGGCAGAGACAATGACAGGACAAACATGTTGTTTTGTTTACGACTATTGCAACTAAGAGTGGCAACAACCAACCTAACGGCCAACATGATGATAATAACAAAAAAAAAAAAAAAACTACAGTGACTGACATGAACAATGTTACAAATCGGTTTGCAAATCAGACAGCAGCAGCAGCAGCGAACAGAAAAAAGTTGGCAGCCAGTAAAAATTGCGTAAAATACAAATATTGTGCAAAAGGATTTTTTTTTTTGTTTTTTTTTTTTTTGCCAGGATGTATGTTGCGTATGGATAGATTGAATATATGTGAGTGTAAGAGAGAGAGAGAGAGAGTGAGTGAGAGGAAAGGGAATTGGCATTTGTGTGGCCGGATAAGAGAAACGAAACTGTGAGCCTGTGAGGCAGTCCATCAAAACGATTTGAATGCGTCGTTGACGTTGATGAGTTTGAGTGAAAAGCAAAACGACAAGCAACAAAGGCTGGCGAACAAACGAAGCCCAGAGACCAGGCGAATAAGGAGGCCAGGAGGTAGGACAGTTTATTAACAAACGTGGCCCAAGTTCGTCAATCAAAAGCCAAACCAAAATCTCCTCATGCGTGGCACAGTGGCACGGCCAAAGGCTGTTGATGAGGCTGTTGCCACTGATGCCGACTGATGACTGTGCCGACGATGATATGTTGCGTTGCGTTGCGTTACGTTGCATTTGCATTTGCATTTGCATTGCGTTGCGTTGTTTGTTTTGTTTTAATTTTCTCGATTTTTTTCTTTTTTCTCCCCACATTTTTGCAAACCTTTTTTCTGCTTTCCGCTTGGATTTTTTTTTTCGTTATTTGAAAAACTCTTCAGTTTTGAATTGTTGCCATGTTTTTATTGTTGTTGAGTTTGGTTTAGTTTATGCGTGGCGCATGGCTTATGGGGAAGGTTGATTCTAAGCAGTAGCAGTAGCAGCAGCATTCAGTGTTACATATCTGTATATGTGTCTGTATCCGTATCCGGGATTGGGAATAGGAATGGGAACGCATTTGACATTTCATCAGACGACTGTCTGAAATTGCGACCACCGACGCATTGCAATAGCTAAGGATTTGATTTGATGTGCGTCCATCAAAAAGGGAGACGAGACTTTGGCTATGACTATAACTGTGACTGTGACTGCGACTGCGAGTGCGACTGATACTGAGCCTGAGTATCACCAGTAACAATGCGCTGAAATTGCATTGTTAGCAAAACACTACAATATGGCCAAAGTGCATAAGCACACACACACACACACACATAAGCAAGCACATATAGTACTGTTTTTGCCTAATACAGATGCCCACACACTCAAATGACAGACTCACGCACTGCACTTGACAATACAGCGACGAACGAACCAAACATAAGAGCGCGGAAGGAGTATAAGAGAACTGGCAGGCGTGGGACGTTAGGGCATCCCTGCTTTCGATTTGCATGCCAGCATTTACTTCCGCTTTTAATTAAAAATAAAAAAATAGAAGCTCAACCAAACCAAACAATAACTTGCCGTAAAAAGAGAGATTCACAATTATTTGCGTAAAAAAAAAATATATATATATATATAAATATATATATATATGTTGATATATGTTATACATATAACATACATATGAATCTTGCTATAGGCACAACAAAAATGCGAAACCACACAAATACATTTACTACATCAACAGACTGCAGGGGTCGCTACTCATATTCACTGCAGATACGCACTTTGAATTGCACAGCTCGCAGGACCTTAGATGTTGGGAAGGAGAACGGAAAATGAAAGCTTTACAAATTATAGTGGGGCAGGGGAGATGGAGTGATAAAATGAGATAGTCCATTAGTGCGAAAGGGACAAGAGAAACTCTTAATTTACGTGCAGCAAACTAATGAAAATTACGCAATTTGCTAAAAAAAAAAAAAACAGGCAGAAAAAACAGAATACTGAAACGGAAGTTGAAAAAATATTGTTGGACGCATTGAAAAGCAAAAAAAAAAATATAGCTCGTCGGTTTCAGTATAAGCTGAAATCTTCTGCAGGTACAAAAGCTATTAAAGTTAAGGATATAAAAAATAAATATATTCAGCATAATTTTTTTACAAGTGTAGAAAGAAAAGTTGTGTTCAAAAAAAAATCTGTATTATTATTTAATTTTTATATAATCTTAAAAATACAAAATAAAAATCAAACAAAATATATATATTAATATATATTATATATTATATATAAGAAATATAATATGTAATATATAAAAATGAAAATAAAAATAAAAACAATATTTTCTCAATTTATAATTATTATTTTAAGGAGTAAAACATTTACAACTCATTTATTATTAAATTAAATATTTATATTTTTGCAAAAAAATCATTATTTTAAAACTTCTGAAAATGCATTTAGAATAAACAGAATTTTATACTAAATATTTAAAAATATTTATCATCAATATTTAACCAATTTTTATTAATGTTAAAATAAATTTCATTTAATTTTCAAGTTTTATTTAAAAGTCAATATGACCAGCTCTATAATGTGGCTGCCCTGTAGGCAAAAACGAACAACACTAATACTCCCCTATCTCTCTCTCTCTCTCTCTCTCTCTTTCTTTCTCTTTTTGTTAATAAGTCTGCTGCTCTAATTCTTTCTCATTTATATAGTCAGGAAACAGTATTAAGAGGGTCGCAAATATAGACAGACATAAAAATCAAATTAGACTCTGACAATTTTATAAACATTTCAATTTTTTTTTCTCATTTATTTTCTTTTTCACATTATTTACAATTCTCGGCACATTTTTATTTGAATTTTGTATTTTATTTTATTTTTATTTTTATTTATATGAAAACCACAATTGAAATGGCAACCGCAAATGTGGAGACTAATTTAAATAAGCTTAAACATAGACTAATGTTTTGATTAATTAGGCATAGACTATAAGTATAAAAAAAAAAAACAGAAGTAGTATGACCAAAGGCTGATGCACATTTCCCATGGCAAGCAATTGCTCTAGCGACTATTTAAAATGCACTCATTGGTAATGGTAAAAAAAAAAAAAAAATAAAAACTGAGAGGAGATACTACTACTACTGCTGATGCTGTGGTTGCTGATGCTGCTGCTGCAACTGAAAAATAGCAGCCAATGATGCCTCATTAAAATGCACTTAATTAAAATGCAATAGCAAAATCAACAGCAATAGCAATAGTAATAGCAAAAGCAACAGCAGTTGCAATTGCAACAATAACAACAACAACAACAACAACAACATGAGCAACTTTGAACAACAACATAGAACTGCATATGCGACAGTTGTCCGCTGAGAGTCAGCGATTCATTTAAGACTAAATCCAGTTTGGGTTTCGATTGAAAAACAGACATGAGGACAACAAACAACAACGAAAAATTACAAGACAAGGCATCGAACAAGCAAAATCGAACAACACCAAGAATGAAGAGTGTTGCAACTGATGAATATGGAACTTGGCTTTGACTTTGTAACTAACTATTTCAATGCGTCTGATCACATTGCCGTTGCGTTGCCCCATCTCTCTCTCTCTCTCTCTCTCCCTTTTACACACACTATTTCCCCTACTCCTGTTTTTTTTTCTTCTTGTTATTAGTGGTGGTGGTGACAAACACACAGAAATTGCTGCACGAATCTGCCACAGAGGCAGCAAGAGATGGCCAACAGCCGAAGTCAATGGCAAAGCAAAAAAATGTCATAAATAAATTGCTTAGCAACATTTGCTGACGCGCCAAATAAAATCCCATAAATGATCGAATGCGATTTTTAGTCTATGCAACAGCAACAGCAGTAGAGGCAATGGCAACGCGTCGCGACGCTGGCGGTGACAAACCAATGTTGAACGCTAAGAAAAAACTATGAGTTATATAATGAAAATTAAATGCTCTGCAAACTAATTAATTTATAATTAGTTCGCAATTTTTTAATTTTAATTTTTTTAATTAATATAATTAATATAATTAACATAATTAATATAATTAATATAATTAATATAATTAATATAATTAATATAATTAATATAATTAATATAATTAATATAATTAATATAATTAATATAATTAATATAATTAATATAATTAATATAATTAATATAATTAATATAATTAATATAATTAATATAATTAATATAATTAATATAATTAATATAATTAATATAATTAATATAATTAATATAATTAATATAATTAATATAATTAATATAATTAATATAATTAATATAATTAATATAATTAATAAAATTAATATAATTAATATAATTAATATAATTAATATAATTAATATAATTAATAAAATTAATATAATTAATATAATTAATATAATTAATATAATTAATATAATTAATATAATTAATATAATTAATATAATTAATATAATTAATATAATTAATATAATTAATATAATTAATATAATTAATATAATTAATATAATTAATATAATTAATATAATTAATATAATTAATATAATTAATATAATTAATATAATTAATATAATTAATATAATTAATATAATTAATATAATTAATATAATTAATATAATTAATATAATTAATATAATTAATATAATTAATATAATTAATATAATTAATATAATTAATATAATTAATATAATTAATATAATTAATATAATTAATATAATTAATGAATAAAATTAAAAACAAATGGAAAATACATTTAATCAACATTTTTCAAATAATTTATTATATATTTACATGGAAAATAAATTATTTAATTTCATAGCATTTTTAATTTAGACTAACATTTTCTTACTTAACATTAATAAGCAAATAAATTTTAATATACAATGAACTAAAATTGAAATGTTGTAAAAAATAATGTTACAAGCTTCTCCATATCATAGTCAATATCAAAGATTTGTATAGAGTATAAGAAGGCGTGCTACCGCCTCCCTCTTGATGAAATGTCACTTTTTTTTCTACAATTCAACAACCAGCGCTAGTTGATGCAACTTTTTTAAGAATTTCAAATGTTTTTCCTGGTAAATTAACTAAAAATGCTGAAAACGCTTCGCAGTCGCAGTAGCTGTCGCAGCGGCCGACGCCGTTTTTGTGTGGTTCTCGACTGTGCACACTGTCAGCAACTGCTGTTTACTGAAGTTGTAGATGTAGATGTGAATGTGAGTGTGAGTGTGGACAACAAAAATGATGAGGAAGAGTCAACAGTCAAAGACAACAAACTGCAACAACTTGGCGTTGATCTCGTCTGCCGTGCGATGGACGAAAAAAAAAGGCAGCAACCAAACGCTTAAACGAAAGCAGCAATGCAATTTCCTATTTTACCAAAGTGGTTGCACCGCCGTCGTCGTCTCTATCGTCGTCATTAATGTGGCTTTTAAATGCGTTTTTCATGGCAAAACGACAAGATCAGCGAAGAGAGAGAAAAAACGACGCCAAGTGTGCGCCTTAATTATGTGCGAGTCTTGTGAGTATTGGCTGATTTTGTAATTAGGTTTTCATTAGAACTTACGCACAACTATGGACAAATGCTTGCTGCTAATGTTTTTTTTTTTTATTTTCTTTTTATTCTTATTATTATTTATTTGTTTTTGTTTTTGTTTTTTCTTTTGGTTTTTTTCTCTTTCGCTTAACTCTTGTTGCAAATTCCGCGCATAGTTTAATAAGTTTATAGGTTCAAGTTGTCGGTGGCTTAATTTGTTGTGGGTCAAGTGGCCAAATGATGTTTGCCGGTCTCTGATGTTGTGTTGCTGTGATGCTGTGATGCTGTGATGCTGATTGAGTTATAGATACATGTGTAAACAAACAGTAGCCAAGTGCTTACAACTGCCTCTTTGGGAGTAGGAGAAGTAGCAACAGTTGTAGAAGATGTAAGGAAAAACAGCGACGACGAGAAGGAAGCAACACAAAGAAAGAAGAAAAAAAAAACAACTTCTTCACATTGTTGTTGTTGTTATTGCTGCAAGGTAAACGACTAAGACTAAGGCTAACACTAACAACTAACAACACGAGCCACACGAGCCACCGTCAGAGTCAGTGGCAGACTCAGACACAGACTCAGGCTCAGACTTAGAGTTAAAGCCAAAGCTCGAGCCACAATCAAAGTGAAAGATACAACTAAAGAGGCAACGTTTTACGTTTGTCTTAGCCAAGAGGATCAGGCAGTCAGCTAGCTGGTCGTGGCTATAGCTATAGCTATGTAAGCCATTGCCTGACAGCCAAAGAGGCATCCAGGCTGGTAAGGCAGCCCATGCAGCACCGTCTTGAGTCTCAAGACGCCACAATGTTCAAACCATGTGCGGCACTTTCTTTGGCTCAATGCCGTGGATTATGCAGACTAAGCGTGAGACATGTTGGTGAAGCGTATGAGGCGTGTACAAGTGTGGCAAGTGCTCACGTCTCGCCAGCATTTTGATTTATCCACGCGCTAGCGGCGCTGCCTCCTCTGCCATGATTAGCGTGGCGTTGCGGAAGGTGTGTCCCAAACTGGCAAACTTGGCAACTGAAGTAGCCAAATGCGCGCTCTCAGCTACCGTCACACAATGGGCAGGCCAGGCCTGGCCAGGCTGGCAATACTGGCCACAAGGGGCATAAAGACGAAGATAGTGATGTAAGTTTCGCATGAATGAAACATGGCTATAACAAACAAAGCAAAACAACAACAGCAGCAGCAGCAGCAACAGATCAATGATTACATCAATGAAATTGAATGGAATGTGTGCCAGCATCAAATGCACTTTCAATAGACAAGGCTGGCGGCTAATTAGTGCAGACCTCACACATAGACACCGCCAACTAACATGAACAGAGATACACAAAAAAAAAAAAAAAAAGAAGAAAATATTGATTTCGGCCCTTGGCTAAAACATGTTACATGTCAGTCTAGTGCACATAATGAATACTACAACAACAACAGCAACAAAATGCATGCTTGTCGACGAACAATGCATCTGAGAGATCCTAAATACCCAATAATAAATAATACAACTAGTGTATATTGATTATGTCAGCAGAGAGCAGACATTTCTAAAGTCACACGTGCAGCTAGAAAATTTTGACAATATTCCTTAAGTATGATAAGATTTTTTATTTGTATAAAAAAAAAAATAAAATAAAATTTTATTAAAAAATTCAATTCCATTTTTGATATAATATCTTAAATAGTAATAAAAAATATATTAATTTAAATAAATGTAAATATATAAATATAAAAAAAAAATGAAATATATAAATTAATTAATAAAAAATAATTATATATAAGTATATATAAATTAATTAATAAAAAATAATAATATAAATATATAGCTAATAATTTCAATCGTCATAATTTAATAAAAATATTTTTTTTTTTAAGTACTATGAAATTTAAAAATTTACAGAGTATTTCAAAGTGTATATTATTTCTTTTAAGTTGAAATGCGTTACAAAGTCTTTCTATAAAATGTAAAAATTATGAAAATTTTTTGTGTTGTATTTTTTATTTAGTTTTTTTTTCTTTTTTTTGCATTTTCGTGTTTTGCTTGTGTCGCTTTGTTGCATTTTTCTGGTAACTGGTTTCTGTTTTTTTATTTTTTTTTTTTTTGTAGTATTTCTTAGCTATTTTTGGCTTATTTCGTTTTGATACCTGTTCTGTTCTGGTGGGACGCGTCAATGAACTTCTTCAAAAGCGACAATTGCATAGAGACAGCATTTATTTTATTTTATTTATTTTTTTTTTTTGTAAAGACGATAAAATCATGTTCGATGATGTTGTCATTGTTGTTGCTGCTTTTGCTGTTGTTATTGTCTTTTTAGTTGGCATATGTCTATGAATTCTAATTGTACAATGGCAAAAGGAACTGCTGGCCAGCAGCTTGGCTAAAAAAATGTAAATTTTTGTTTTGTCTAACACTTAAAAGGCGGCATAAAAGCCAATCAAATCGTTGACATTTCCTGAGTGTCAATCAGTCAAGTTATTTTCGCAATACTAGTGAAATACTATATATATATATATATGTATATATTTTTTTTTTATTTTCGACCAAATGATCTGTAGTCGCAAAAATAAAATATACTGAGAAAGTTCAATGTCTTGGGCGGCAGTTGAATGTCTTTGCTTTGCTGACCACAAATCTGACAGCAATCAAAGATTGTGAGCCCAGCTCTATAAGTAGTTGTTAGTACCTCTGTGAAGTAGTTGCTAATAATCAAGATAATCATAATGAACATGATGTTCATGATGATGATAATGATGAAGTAGATGAAGGTAGTGCTAGCTGAACAACTTTTTTGTAGCTCACATTACAAGAGTAAGAAGAACAACTTGCTACAATCGATTGCTGCTACTACGGCTACTGCTACTGCTACAACAAATGCAACTGCTGCTGCTGCTGCTGCTGCTGTTACTGCCAGGGGGCAATCAAAAAATGTGTGGCAAAATCAGCGCTGAAATACTCTTTTAATGAACCTCTTCCTTTTGGCGCACAATATATGTATGTATGTATGTATGAATGTATGTATGTATGTAGTTATGTATTGTACATACATATGTTTGTATGTTAGCTGTAGCTTGACAATTTGGCGACACAAAATCAAAGTCATCGCATCTCTGGTTGGTCAGCAATGAAATGCATTTTATAATTGCGCACGCACTTTTTTGCACTTTGACAAAATTAGAAGACCGCGTGTAGCCCCCAATAGCTGCAAGTAGTTGCTGTTGCTTTTGCTTTTCCAGCCTCATTGCAAACTTAGCTTAAATAAAAAAATGAAAAAATGAAAAAAAAAAAAAACCGTCGAGACTGACTGAACATTAATGCTCAAATCGCTTCATGTTGCCATGTCAGCACACATGGAGCTTTGCTGCTATTGCAGCTGTTGCTGTTGCTACTTCAGCAGCTGAAGCAGGCGGCTGTATTGGCCAAGTTAATGACATTGCTGGCAAAAGCCAGCAGCACAAAAAGTCGGCGACAACTTTGGCCAAAGGCAGAGCAGAGCCAAGGCAGCGCTGTACAAAAGCTAAGTTCCACTGCGTCGTCGTCGCGTTGATGAACAAAAAACTAGACATTTTGATTTTAGAAAAATATATAGAAAACCACTTTTTTATTTTGTGCATTGTGCATTGTGCATTGCTTTGCTTTGCTTTGCTCGCTTCTTGCATCTCACTGTATTGCCACTGACTGGCATGACCATCAATGTCTTAGCAAGACACAACTAGAAGGTAACAGATAGAAGATAGAATATAGCAGGCAGGCAGCTGCTACCACCGCCTGTTGTATGTCCATGAACATATTGCCAGTTGGCCAACAAAATGGCAACATATTTTAAAAACTTGGCTAAAATATGTGTGCAGCAATCCAACAGCATCCTCTCTACTCCCAGAATGCCACAATGCCACATCTTCTTCTTCATACTTTTTGTTGTACATTTTGTTTCATTTTTTGCTCTCTTTTTTCATTTCATTTTAGTTTACAACGTAGCCAAAATTTATTGGAAGCACCGCATGCCAATTGGGGGAAAAAGATGTAAAACGAAATATTACAACTTAACTCAAACTATAAAAAAAAAACACTTTGGCTAATGATGCTGCACGGTTGCAAAACCAAAAAAAAAAAAAAAAAACCTGGAGAAATAAAATATATTTCTTTTTCGACTGACAGTCAAAGTACCTGACGATTATTTATGAGTACCAAAATTATGGAATTCCTAAAAATGAATTTAAAAAATTTTTGAAAATGTATAACTAATTTTTTAAGCCTCGAAACGTAGCAGTGCTCATTTATTATATAGGAATATTCATGAAATTAATTTGGACAATGATCAGTTAATCATTTTATAAGAAATTTCATTTTCTATGATCAAGAATATTTTATTTTTATTACTAGGAAATTTTAAGGGGAAGGCTTCCTTATATTATAATATAATTTAAGCGAAGAGGATCAAAAATATGATTAACTAATCTATAGACAGACCCAAAGGAACGATCGATCAAAGTTTACTTCCCTTTAAAACTTGATTCGCTTCAATTCTTCAAAATTATTGACATTACATCTAAGCATTTCTATTTTCTATGTAAAGAATATTTTATTTTTATTATTAAAAAATCTTAAGGGGAAGTGTTCCTTAGATTATAGTATTATATTAAGCAAAGAGGATCAACTAATCTATAAACAGACCTAAAGAAACGATCGATCAAAGTTTACTTCCCTTTAAAACTTGATTCGCTTCAATTCTTCAAAATTATTGACACTACATCTGGTTAAATGAATTTAAGGATTTTTCTTTCTTTTTTTATCAGCCTTGGACGCTAATTTATGGGAAACCGAGCAAGTACGTGCATGTCGAAATACAATTTTTTGCTAATACAATGACAATCACATTGTACTATTTGCATGGACGCAATAACCATAGGCAATGGCGTCGTCCTATGAATATTCCGACGATAGAAAGAGAACAAGTAAAAAGCGATGGACAACTAATTAAAAATTCAATTGAGTTTTGCTTCGAATAAAAAAAAAATATATAAAGAAAACAACAACAACGAAAAAAAAAAGAAATGCGACTGAGAATGAGAATAAAAACAAAAGCAACTTGAAAACGAAAAAATTAAAAATGAAAAAAAAATTGAAAAAAAAAACAAAAACATGTAGCCTGAATACAACGTTAATTAAATATAATTTGCCATATGCTGGCGGTCATATTTTCCGACAAACAGTCAGACAGAGGATGGTAGAGTTCTTTCTACATTAAATAGAGTACAGTAGTTTGGGGGTAAGGGGCGTGGCAACCATGAGAGGTCTGTTGTGAGAATGTTTCAACAAACAACAAAAGAGCATGTTTTGAGGCAATAATAGACGATGTACTGCTAAAATGTCATACCATGACTAAGGGAACTTCAAAATTAGTATGAGACATTTCTCTTTTTGTTTTTTGTTTTTTGTTTTTTGTTTTTTTTTTTTGTTTTGCAGTGTAAATTATCATAAATTTGTCGTTGGGCCGTTTAGATGTTGTGATGTTGTGGTTAGTCGGCCAGGCCGGATTTTAGACTATTTTTCTATTTTTTCTTTTTTTTTTTGTTAAATTTTCTTCTCTTTCTCCCACTGTGTTTATTTATATTTTTTTTTTTCGATTTTGTTTTTGTTGTTTTACTTTAGTCAAATATGCAAACGTTAAAACACGACTAGTGAAATGGCCAACACGAAAAGAGCTCAAAATTTATAGCCGACCGACCAAAACAAATAATTTGAAAATTCGTCACACGCCACAAGTTAAATGGTTCATGGCAATATTCAGCAGTGCAGCGCAGTTGCACAACGAAACATTTTATACTCTCTAATTGCAAAAGCTAAATAATTGATTTTAAATGAAAATATTTTTATTATTATATTATTTATATTTAATTATTTTAATTTAATTTTAATTTCTTATAATATTTCAAGTTTAGACTTTACTCTTTCTCACAGTGTACTAAGCTTGTCGCCTGTGAGTTCCTGTCAACGTTTGCTCTATTCCTGTCAGCTCTACTTAATTATCAATGCAAGCCTTATTTTTTTTTTGAATTTTGTTTTTGTGTTATGTTTAGTTTTCGTTTTGGAACAAAACAAAAATGCAAAGAGCGCAGACATGGATTTGTCGTGCGCATAGGAAATGAATTTCCACTGTACATTTTTTGGGTGACAGGAAGTGGCTCAAGGCAGTCGAAGGAGAAGCACTTGGACTGTTGAACTAAACAAAGCAAACAAAAATAAAAAAAAATACAAAATATAGAAGAGAAGCTTACAAAATTTCTTCTTTAAATGTAATTTAAAACCAAAAACTAAGGACTAACGAACTAAAAGACTTGAGGACTTTGAGAATTACGGCACGACATGGACCATAATATGACTTGTCGACTTGTAGTACTAGTAGAAAATAATGAAATTATAATTATGAATATTGCATAAGCAGTAAAAGAAAAAAAAAAAAAATAAAAAACTTTAAAACACGCAGAGCTCACACACAGGCACACACACGAGAACAAATACAAAACACACATACATAACAAAAAGTGCGTAATTTGAAATGCATTTAATGGCTAACACGCATACTTACACTCACACATACACACACATGCATACATACATACATATATACAAAGACATACATAAAGTAAATACATTTAGAAATGGGGAAAATTATACAGAAAATGCGAACGCCAATTTCGAGGCCTCTTGTAAAGACCATTCTCTTTCCTCCTCCCCATATCCCTCCCCCCTCACACACACACACACACACTCTCTTATGCCTTCCCTCTATATGCCACATGTGTGTGTGTACATTATAACTGTCTTGCAGCACCCCTAAAAAAAAAATAGTCGACGCCTTTTCAGAGCAAATGAAAAAATGAAAAAAAAAAGTTTTGCGGCAGGCCTAAGCCCTACGGCTGATGCGTAATGGTCGCAGCAATTCTGCTAACTGGTGAGGGGCAGATCAATATCCTTTAATGCGTATGCGTATGCACACACTCACTTGAGCCTGCCAGACATTGCTGCATTTGCTGCAACCATTTGCTGTTCTGTTTAGAAAAATTGCCAGAGTGCTGCAACAAAAAAATGAAAAAAAAAAAATAAGCAAAAACAAAAAGGCCAAACAGCTAAGCCGAACGTAGTCATTGCATAAGTGCGGCCGGGCGTATACGCAATATTTGCTATCAATTGCAGCTGTCAGACTAAAACGAAAGGTTAAAGTACATTGCATATATACAGGATTTACATACTATCGATATGCGTAAAGAATTATAGATAATGGCCAGAGAATTAGTTACAAAATGCTCATACACTATATACTTGCCAGCAAAATAGATATTTACTTTTTAGCATTTTTTTTTTCCATTTTTCCATTTTATCATTTTATAATTTTTTTTTTTTTTGCAGCACTTTGCTTTTGAAGTACATTTTACGCTTGAATTTTAACTGAAGTTCTATTTGATTTAGTTGCAGCCTCTTTGTTGAGCTTCATTGGTCAGTTGTGCATTTATTTGAGCGTAAATTTATGATTAGCCCTTTGAAGTACAACGTAAAGCAGTTAATGAGCCTCACACAGCATACAACTATGTGTTTAGTTTTTTTTTTCTTTTTCAGCAGAATGAGCTAAAAACTAAAAAAAAAGACTTAAAAAAAATAAATAAATATAAATATATAAATACATTTTAAATAAATATTGAAATATAAAATAAACCAAAAAAAAAAAAAATTTAGAATTTTTTTTTGTTTATCCAAAAAGAAAATTTTTGATCCCTTGTTTCTTTAGTTATAGCTTTATGACCTTAAAGAAAACGATTTTCATTCATTCTGAATAATTTGACAAAGAACAAAAGTATGTGAATCATTCTATAGCATCTATAGGATATTGAGGTCGGTCAATGCTGCATAATACTGACGGACCACTACATCCCTATAAAAATTGAGCTTTATATGCAAGCCATAAACTTTAACTTGCCTAAAATATAAAAACGTTACTTCTAATACCATTTGGAACTTACAAATTTCACATATTTATGTTCCTCATCATGTTAACAAATTTTACGCATTAAACTCTTGGCCTGTTCCAGCAATATGCAGATCATATTACAACTTGTTTTCAACATAGAAATATTTTTGTTGGCTAATTAGCAGTGAAACTCGAAGTTGAAACTCTAATTGAATGATACATCAGCATCTGCATCTGTATCTGAAATCTGTATGAATGTTTGGGTTTTTTTTTTTGCTATGCAAGAATCATCATTCGTATTCACATTCAGATTCGCTTACTGCATCATACTCACTGTTATTCGTATTTGTATTCATGTTTGTATTTGTATTTGTGTTTGTATTCACATTCTCAGTCGCATCAGAGACTCTCATATGCTCACACTTAGCGACCTACAACAACAGAAAGCTTGTTAACAATGAAAAGAACTTGGCAAATGCTCTATGGCTTCCTGTGGCAGGCTGACAGCCAGGCAACCAGTCGCTGTCGCTGTTACTGCTGCTGCTGCTACAACAACAATAGCTTTGACGCAATGTCAAACACCTGCTGCCAATGTTGACGCCAAACACGAAAAAAAAATAAAAAAAAAAAGAAAGAAAAGGTGCACAGCAACAACACAACGAAGTAAATAACCAAAGAGTATGAGAGTAAAAGCAACAGCAACAATAGCAACAACAACAACAATAATAACAGCAACATATAGTGTGTATTGTCCGTCTCTGCGTCCATTGCGTTTGTTCTTCGGCTGGTTAGGCAACAAATTCTGCGCAAAAAGTGCAATGAACTTTACAATACTCAAGGGACCATAGAGAAGGAGCAGGGAAATATATATGTATATAGGCTTATCCCATATATATATATATATATATGTATGTGTGTGTGTCTTTTTATATCTGTGGAGGTGTGCAAAAATCCTACTGCAAAAGCAATTTCTGTGTGATTAAAGAGCCACAAAAGATATCAAATGCCCAAAATGCCAGCAAAAAAACAAAGTAAAAAGACAAACATGCTGTTTAAATGATTAAACTCGACTTATAAAATACCCTGTAATTCATTTTCAAATATATTATAAAATTTACATTATAATATTTAATGTGCTACATTTATATTTTTTTTTAAATATTTTAATTTTTTTTTATTAATTTTTTGACATTTTGAAAAAAAGTAAATAGCAAAAAAAATTTGATAACAAATATTTTTATTTTTTTTTTTTTATTTAAGTTTCATAATATTTTTTTTTTTTAATATAAGATCAAGAAAAATAATTTGAAGTGGCATTTAAAGTATTTATTTTGTTGTTAAATTTTTTTTTTTTACTTCTTTAACACGTCAAGTTTTTGACTGCTACAACTAGAATAACATCAACAGCTGAGGGAAAATAGACGTAGAGACTTGTCAAAGGCATTAATTCCCAATTCATCAAGTTTCGGACCTAGGCAAACCGAATGAGAGAGAATGTGAATACGAATGCGAATGTGAATGCGAATACGAATACGAATACGAAAGCGAATGCCTGAATACCAAAGTCGCCTCAGTTGAAAATGAAGTCAACTTGAAATGTGCCGCCAGTAATTCTTTCTCATGTTGTTGTTGCTGTTGTTTTTTTGTTTTTTTTTCTTTTTATTCATTTCTTGTTGTTGTTGTTGTCAATGTTGTTGTCTCCTACCCTTTGGCTGAGGCACTTTTGTCTAGTTCGCTGGCCGAGACGCGCCAAACCGAGCCTACTCCAAAACCTAAGCCTCTTCTTCAATGGCTCGTCTCTGTCAGTTTTCGTCGGGCAGCCAAGCCAAGCGAGCGACCATCCAAAAGCAGATGATGAAGCCCTCAAAGTCAACAACAATAATAACAACAACAACAACAATGACAGCAAAACTAGCTGCAACAGCGGCACATCGGTTTAGACCTTTGAAAGTCCATACGAACTTGCTCTCATACATACATATGTATATAGATATGAGTACTCAGACACACACACACATACACATACACACACAGAGCGACTAGGCGCTACAGCTGCACTTATGTACATAGATATATATATACATTTTTTTTAGCTACTTTTTCTTTCGTTGTATTTTTTTTTTTTTTTGCACAATTCGCCTGCAGTTAAAGCGCAAATGTTCTCAAATTACTCATATGCAGAATGGCAGAGAACGAGGAGAAACATCACATCAGCAAAGGGTGACAAAGTGATAAGGAATGAAGAAGCAGCAGACCAGCAGACCAGCAGAACAGCAGAGCAGTGTCTTCTAATGTTGTCTGTTAGTTGCAAGCAACAATCTTTTGCTGTTGTTTGCATTTGCTGTACATATATATATTTCGGTTGCGCCTCATATTTCGTCTATGAACTATGTATGTATAGTATGTGTGTATGTATTTGTCACTACCTTTGCCTTAAGATGCCATCAAGTCATACGAAATGAGAACTTGAAGCTGATTTTGTGGTAAGTTGCCTTTGCTGCCGCCACTATATGTGGCCACATTTGAATTGTCTTTGTGGCGAATTGAAGTTCAATAGCTTTAAAGACAAACAGCAGAAATATCAATAAATTTCTGTTTGAAATACAATTATAAAAAATAATAAAAACTAATCCCAAAAATAATTTAATATTTTTTATCTATTCATTTATTTTTTTGACCGTTGCAATAAAATTTTGATACAGCTTATCAGCATTTTTTTTGCATTCCATTTCCGGTAATATAAATTTAATTAATACCTTCATGGCTTTAAAGTTTTTAATCGTATTGTGATGATCTTTGAAATCTTTAGTCATTTTTTGTATTTTGTCTATCACAGTTAGATCTTAAATTACGTCGCCATAGCTCACATCGTTGAGTATTAAGAGAATTATAACAATGTGAAATTTCATCCTGTCAATTAATGTAACGAAGTTTATTGAATATTTTTCGTCGGAATTGTTTTGTCAGAGTGTCTTATTCGCAACGGCCCGCAAAACTGTCTGCCCGTAACACCCTCGTCACTTGATTTCCAAGGCGTGCTTATAATATCTGACATGGTAGAACCGGGTGAGCCGGGGGCTACGGGCAGAATGGCCCAGTCCGAATAGACACTGCCTACACATAAGCTACTAATATGCATGCGTTTAAAATAGAACGCATTCTAATCAAATCCCATTGAAAAAGTTATTATGATGGAATGGAATTTGGAATGGAATTTCCAAAATTTTTAAATCTGATATAAAAAAAAGAAAGCAAGATTATCTTCGGTGGGCCATAAATTTGATACCCTCCCTTGCAATCTATGAAAAACATATTTAATACAAAAGCTAAATTTTCGTCCGATTTGTTCCTATGGCAGCTATATAAATATATAGTGATCAAATTCAGTAATTTAATTTATATGAAACGTGTATATTATCACTAAACCCAAATCCTGTAAGACATAGGAAGCATGTATACCAAATTTTACTGAGATCGTTTTAAAACTAAGAGATTAGTTTTGAGTTGAAACTGACGGACAGATGGACAGACGGACAGATGGACAGACGGATAGATGAATAGACCGCCAAATAGACAGAGGTGCAAACGGACAGATAGCCAGACAGACAGATGGATAGACGGACATGCACCTGTCACCGCAGATCAAGGACATAAGCAACTTTACAAACTCCTGTTCAAAATTAATATATTCTCTGCAAGAGTATAATAATATTAATAAAATTAAAAATCGAATTTTGAAGTCACGTTTTTTAAAATAATTTCTAATATAATTTGTTTGTAGATTCATAAGCAATTTGCGGTTTTTTTTTTAAGATTTTGTAAAGTTTAAAAAATAATTTACAATCATTTGAAGCTGATCTTGTAAAATGCTTTAAGATAATCGAAACATTTTACCAATGATAAATTATTATTCCATAATTTGCTTATAATTTGTATACTTAATCTAAGTAGACATGCGCCAATATACGCGATGTCATATACATAAAATGTAATATGTAATTCATAAAAATAAATGCAAATTTCATTTGCTTTAACACTCTTATCAATGTGATTATTATCAGTATGCACGTGATAAGTCTATATAATATAAGGCGACACGTATACGTATACATGTGTATGTATGTATATAAGTATGTATATTGATTGCCCAAACGTCTCTATGTTGCAACATGCTTCAGTGCCATAAAGTTTTCACTTATTGCTTTTTATGCACTTTTGATACAAATGTATATGCGTGTGAGTGTATGCGGGTGTGTCTGTGTGAATGCATTTTCCGCTGCACTTTTCGTTACTCATTTTCACCAGTCTGTCATTAAGTCACTCAGTCAGTCAAGCAGTCAGTCAGTCAGGGAGTCAGTCAGTCATTTTGTCATGTTATAGTCACATTCACATTCACAGTCACAGTCTTTTATGCATTTCGCTTTTGTGTGCGTGTATGTGTGTGTGTGTGTGTGTGTGAATGTAAAAATGCGAATGTATTGCGTGTACTTAACTCGCCACAACTTCAGTTTTGTGAATGCACAATGGGTGCCCTAACCTACGACAACCGAATATTCGCCATTCGGCCAAGTTCAATGAACCGTTCGTTTAGTTGAATAAACTTCATATAAACTCATACACACATTCATACATACACTCACGCACACACTCATTTAAGCTTGGTGACGCGTCGAAGCGCACAAAAAAAAAAGAAATAACAGGCCGAAATCAAAGAGAGCGTTGAATGTCTCTTGATGTCTGGGTACCTTCTGTATGTTTGTGAGTATGAGCTGTTGGAGTATTGAGGCTACTTAAATGCTAGAGTTTCCTACAGACATAAACACACACATACACGCACAAATTGATATGAATTCTTCATTTCATTCGAACATTTTTCATATACAAAATGAATTTCATTTTTTTTTTTTTTTTGTTATTTGTTTTTTTTTCTATTTATTCGCTTTGGCATTTTGACTCTGCCAATTTGTCTAATTTTCAATGACGACGACTCACTGAAGCTCGAGCAAATTAGTAGTGAATAACTGTCTCTATTTGTATGTCTGTGTGTGTGTGTGCAAGTATAATTGGTATTCGCTTCTGATATCTACATACATATGTATGTATGTACGTAAGTTTGTATGTGTATGCACACTGACGTCAGGCAAATCGAGTTAAACAGCTGCTCGCTAAATAATTGAATAAATCGCGCTTAGCTGATACTCAAACCAAGTTATCCAGTATCCATCCCAGAGTATGAAGATCTACAGCACTCACTGTGCTGCCAAGTTTTATCGCAAGCTTCATCCCAGAGACTCTATTTAAAACTCATATCAACACATGCAAATACAAACAAACATATAGACACACACACACACACACACACACACACAAACACACACACTCAGTGTCAGACTAAAATAAAATTAAATTTCAACGTACAGTTTGATGGGGCAAACGGAGCAATTGAACCGATCCAAGGCAACAAAAATATAAAAAATAAAAAATAAAAAAAAAATAACTGCTAGATATTAATAAAGAAGAAAAAAATGCATATGAAATTTTAATATGCAAACGAGCGAAAAGTAAAAGAAGTAGTAGTAAAAGAAAATCATAAAAAACCAACGCATAGGAAAAAAATAGCAACAGCTAGAATAAGAGCGATTGAGAGAGAAAGAATGAAAGAGCAAGTAACAGAAACAGAATCAAAAAAAGTATCGAAGCATACTCAACACTAGACTATATAACATATGTATATAAACACACACACACACACACACACACACACATTTTGAAGTTCATATAAACGTAAATCGAATGTGCAGGCATTTGGAGTTGGCCATGGGAAGTAGCAGCAGCAGCTTTGGCATAAACGCATATTACATTACTAGAAATCGAATATATAGACACTGACGAAGAGTGCAATACAAAAAGAGAGAGAGAGAGAGAGAGAGAATGGGAGAGAGACAGCTAGACACTTGGACAGATAGACAGGTGGACAGATGGACAAGCGCAATGTGCTTCAACGAATTTTTTTCCTATTTCTCTTTCTTTTTTTTTTGGCAAAGAGTAGAAGAAAAAAACGTTGCATACAATTATTTATGCTTATGAGCTAGTGTCTGTGTCTGTGTCTGTATCTGTGTCTGATGTCTGATGTCTGATGTCTATATGTGCATGCTGCGTGTTGCTGCATAATCGAATTTGTATATAGTCGTAAAAAACTATGCTGTGTACTTAGCGCATAATAAAAACAAGTGAAACTAACGCGATAAGATATTTACCAAATGCATTGAATGTCGATTAAATTGAGCTGTTCAACTAGTTTAGCTGTTCAGATGTTGAGCTGTTGAGCTGTTGCTCAATTATTTTTAATCAAGTTGAAGCTTAAATTAATATAAACTGTTTATATTAGTAATATTTAATAAATTAATTGAATTAACTAAGTCTAGTTAATTAAAGTCAATATCATTTGCATTCGATTGCATTTGCATTGCAATTCAATTTCACAATCTTTATGTACAATAAATATTAAATATTTAATTCTAATGCAAGTGTATAAACAACAAATAATTAAACTTAGAATTAATAGTTTTGTTTATTTTTTGTTTTATTTAATTTATTTCATGTTGTATTTATTTTATTTTACTTTATTTATTAATTTTATTTGATTTATTTTATTTTTTATTTTTCTTGTTTTAATTTATTTTATTTTATTAAATTTTATAATTTTATTAGTGTTATTAATTTAATTAATGTTAATAATTTTATTATTTTTATTAATTTCATTAATTTTATTAAATTAAATTAATTTTATTAATTTTAATAATTTTATTAATTTTATTAATTTTTTACTAATTTTATTAATTTTTTACTAATTTGAATAATTTTATTAATTTGAATAATTTTATTAATTTTATTAATTTGAATAATTTTATTAATTTTATTAATTTTATTAAGTTTATTAATTTTATTAATTTTATTAATTTTATTAATTTTATTAATTTTATTAATTTTATTAATTTTATTAATTTTATTAATTTTATTAATTTTATTAATTTTATTAATTTTATTAATTTTATTAATTTTATTAATTTTATTAATTTTATTAATTTTATTAATTTTATTAATTTTATTAATTTTATTAATTTTATTAATTTTATTAATTTTATTAATTTTATTAATTTTATTAATTTTATTAATTGTATTAATTTTATTAATTTTATTAATTTCATTAATTTTTTACTAATTTAATGAATTTTATTAATTTTATTATTTTTATTAATTTTTATTAATTTTTTTAATTTTATTAGATTTATTACTTTTATTAATTTAATTTAAAGGTCCAATCGACTCGGCTGTTGATCCTGAGTCAGAATATATATACTTTATGGGGTCGGCCACGCCTCCTTATGGGTGTTACATACATTTGCTGCTGTCACAAATCCAATATACTCTTGGTACCCAATGGGCACCGAGTATAAAAATAGTGTAAAGCCTTACTTACTCCTTCTCTCTTTCTCATTCACTCTCTTTTTCTCTCTCTGTCTCTCTTGTTCACTCACTCTTGATATTATCAAAAAAGTTTGTTCCCTTCATATTTATCTTTATAGTTTTCCTACGAATTCTTTATACAATATATCGGAAGTCTACTGAAAAATAAAAGTTGAAGTAAAGAGTTCTTTAGTATTAAAATGCTAAGATTCATTTATTATATTTGCTATCTCACTTACACACAGATAATATATTTATAGACTTGCATATATAAGCATACATAATGAATGATAAATAATGAACTTTAATAAATAACTTAACAATTTTTATAATTTTCATACAAATAAATCTCTTAAAATATTTTGGAATTAATAAATATTTTTAATATTTTAAGTAAATCGAATTTATTTGTGTAAAAAATTGAAGTGTAATTATATTTTTTATTCAGCACAGCTTACATTTGCACAATACACGATGCACGATACACAACAATGTGAGCGATAACTCCCCTAGTAATATATGGCAACTGAATCACTGGGGCAGCATATTTCCTAGAAGCGATTACAGCAGCCCATAGTCAACAATCCCTTAAGCGCATTAACGACACCAAACATGAATCACCGTGGACCGAGTACCGACTGCCGGGTGCTGGCTGCCAAATAGTGCAACAAAAATAGAGCTTCATGCATTGCGTTACTTATACGCAATGTATACGTGTCTGTGTGTGTGTATATGTATGTGCCTGAAAATTGGCAAACGGCACGCCAAAAACTACAAGAGCAACAAAAACAACAACAATAACAAGAAAGGGAACAAGAGTCAGGCAATGGTGCTTGGTGCCTGGTGCCACAGTTTTTCCCAATGCCAATGCCGCAATGTTGGAGGATGCCAAGGCATAACTTTGCCCATGTAATAGCTATATGTATGCAAGTGTATGCAATTGTCTGTCTGCCTGTATGTGTTTGTGTGTGTGTGTGTGTGTATTGAAGTTGGCATCATCAACGTCCCAATGCCATAGATACACCGCGTTGCAAGGCCTGGGCACGTTCCGTTGCCTGGGCCAAAAATAACAAGCGAACGTCTGACAGCGACAGCAGCAGTAGCAGCAGCAGCCACACGAAGCGTGCCAACTGGACAGCCAATTGCTGTGGGGCTCTGACTCTGACTCTTACTCTGACTTTTACTCTGATTCTGGCTCTAGCACTGGCAATGAATGGATTTCGTTTTTTTTTTTTGGGCGCTTTGTTTGACCAAAAAGTGCAGCATGCCCAAACCGAAGGTCGCCCAACAGCAATAGCAGCAACAGGCATCAGACAACTAGCAACAGGCAACAGGCAACAGGCAACAGGCAACTGGCAACTGGCAACCGGCAGCATGCAACCGAATCTCATTAGACAGACATACAGACAGACAGCAATGCAAATGTGCAGTGGCTGCCCATTAAGTGCTGCCTCAGTTGAACAACAGCAGCAGCAGCAGCAGCAGCAGCAGTAGAGAAGCAGGCTAACTTTTCAATAGACAGAAAGTGAAAGCTTTTGTTGCCCATTTCATAGTAGAATCTAGCACCAGACTATGCGCCATCATCATCGTAATGGTAATGGTTCATTGCAGCCTCATAAAATCTGATTATACTAATTGTTGGGTTATGTAGTTGACTAACTTCAATTAGATTTTGTTTTATGGGAATGTCTGGGCTAAAATGTTTGCTGTTTGTAATATTTGTAATCTGCCATAAGTTGATTTTGGTTTTATTTGATTAACGCGAAACTATGCAATATGAAACTGCAATATGTGTCTCTAGAGCGACAGAGACAGAGCCACTATGACAGATAATCTATATAAATCAGATCTTACAGAAAATCTTTAAATTCTAGCACAAATATTGCTAAAATGTGTCACTATCATTTCAACTCACTTGATCGATTTATTTCAAATTTTAAATATATCTGCTATATATTCTGGGAATATAAAAAAAAAAATATATATATATATTTATAAAATACATATAAAAATATAAATAAATAAATATACTAAAAAAAATATCGGAACACTTAGAGGGAAGAGTTGTAATACTATATTATATGACTAAATTTTTTCGAGTTTTTAAATCTTGTTTAATTTTTACTTAACAGTGAAGACCGCAAAGTATTTTTTTCTTTCCATCTTGAACAGCATTAACAACATATAAATAATTTTGAAGAATTTTATATTTTATTGAAAGAACTTAACGAAAAGTGTAGCATGAAAAGGCAACTAAGCCACTTTGGTTGCCACATAATCGTCTATTAGCTGGTCGTGTAAACACATTTCAGCTGCATCTTATCGTTCATACCACAATCACTTAACCTACACGAACACAACTGTACCCCAAAAAAATAAAATAAAAAAAATGAAGGGCACATAGAAGAAGAGAGCGAAAGCCAAAAGTATAAAGAGTGAAAGGGGGAAGGAATAGGGAAAAATGAATGAGAAGAAACACATACTTAACCATATACGAGTTTTGGGGAAAGAATGTGATTATGAGTGAAGGTGCGGGTATGAGTATAGGTACGGGTAAGGGTAAGGGTGCGGGTACGGGTAAGGGTGTACATGTACTGCTACGGTTAAGAATACAATACTGTACGTTACGATGATGGCATACGGTGAAAAAAAATGAGAAAAAAAAAACAGTTTTTTTGCCACTCGACGGCAGACGTCAACGTAAAGACGAGACACAGTACGCCAGCGCGGAGTGAGCATGCAACTTGCCACACATACACGCAGCATATATAGATGCGAGGGCGTGTTTGTATGTGTGTGTGTGTGTGTGTGTGTGCGAGGCCTTAGACAACTGGTAACAATAACGGCATTTTCGATGCAGAGTGAAGCGACGACGTCAAATGGCAACGGCAACTGCGAAACAGCGACAGCGACAGCAATGGCAACGACAACGGCGACGTTGACGAAAAGGACGCACAGGATGAGAGTTGGTTGTCGTCGACGAGTTGCCAACAGCCACTTGACACTTCCGTCGTCACATGAATGGAGCCGTAAAAATGCGACGCTGCATTCGTTTCGTTTTGTTTCTGCTTTTCTCTGCTTTTACTTCTCTTTTCTTTTTATATATATATATATATATATTTTTTTTTTGGGGACTAGTCGAGGGCAACTTTTTATTTGGGCAGGAATGTAAATGAAAAAAAAAAAAATGAATGTGAATATGAATGTGAATCATTTATGAGTGTGTCTGTACGTGCATTTGTTTGTGTGTGTTTGTGTGTGTGTGTCTGCACCTCGACGGCTATGTGTAAAATGAAGTAAATACATTCATGCATAATTTTTATGACACGGCAGGAGGGACAAAACTCTTGCACTTACACTACACTGAAAGAAATGAACATAAAACTTGAAAACTTTTTATAATAGTAACATTACAAATAATAATTGCGAATTAACTAATAAATTTCTGCAAGTGTAGATTGCAGCACATTTGGGATGCCAAAACGTTTTATGAACACGTTTTCATTTATTTTTTTTTTTTCATATTTTTTTTTATTTTTTTTTTTGCTTTTTTTCCTACATCTTCTTCACATTGCTCTTTCTCTCTCTCTCTCTCTCTTAATGTGAGTTTACAAGCTCCATAGAGACATCGCAAGAGAAACACGAGACGAATATATATTCGCGGCAAGTCATTAGCGTAAAAACAAAGTGATGATTAGTTGGCTGAGGAAGCAGCAGGCAAAGAACACAGCAAAGAGTGAGAGAGAGAGAGAGAGAAGCGACCTAAGTTTGTGGTCAATGTACGCCCAAATGTAAATAGGTTGGGCGCCAAGATAGGTCATGGGTATGAGCGAATGTGCTGAAGCCTAATGCTGCTACTGCTGCTGCTGCTGCTGCTGCTGTTGCTGCTGCTGCTGCTGCTTTTTCTGCAACTTCTTTGCACATGGCAAACAATACAAAAGCAAAGGAGTAAAAGAGGCCTGACTCGTGGAGGTGGGGCAGTGGCAAGTATTGGAGTCATGTAGGGGGCGCTGTGTGCAGCGTTGCATGCAGCACAGCACGCACTTGGTTAGCCTTTAAACAGGGCCGCAAAATCTATCAGTCAATGTTGTTGCTGCTGCTGCTGCTTCGTCTTTTCTTTTCTTTTCCTTTGTTTTTTTTTTTTTTTTGGTTATGATTGACTGATTTCTGCTGAAACTTTGGCGTCTGTGCTCGCACGCATGAATTACAATTTTCGAGTAACGAAAACCACATGCAACTACACACAGAGAGAGTATGACAGAGACAGAGACAGAGACAGAGACAGAGAGAGTGAGACAAAAGTTGAGAGATAAACATTGCAAATGCCACAATTAGCACTTTTTTTTTATTTTTCGAGTAGCTCTGATAACCGAAAGAAACGGAAACTCTATTTTGCCTTGAGGCAGGCGCTTGAACTCGCTTTCCCTCTGCTCCACAGCTCCCACATATCTACCAACCAACCAACCTCTTAACTCTCCCTCACTCACCTCACGTCAATTGCCATTGCCTGGTAGCAAATATAGTTTTGCGGCCTAAAAATGACAATACACGTCTTCTACTCTAAGGTCTATGGTTTTTCTTTCTTTTTTTTTAGTGTTTAATTTTTTTTTTTTTCTTTTCGATAACAAAGTTTGCACAAAAATGGCGCTCATAAAAAATGTAAAGCCCAAAAGCAAAGCATATTTGCTTAGCGCATTCTGTCTGCAAACGTTGTGGAGAACCTCACAAACGTAACGTAATACGATGCAATGCGACGCCAAAATGAGGGAGGGATGGGACGCAATGGGACGCAACGTTTTTGCAGTGCGTTATAAGATAAACATTTGTTTTTACTTTTTCATTTGGCAAATAACATAAAAACGTTGAACTCAACTCAACGCACACCGTACCCCCCCGCACACTGCATACCACACTTCGCATTGCAATGCAGATAATAGCTAAAGAGATAGAGAAGTTTGGGCTAGGCTGAGCACTCTGAGCGCTACACAATCGAAATAATAAATATATTAAAAATATATACACACACACACACACACACACACACCTAGCACGTGTAAAAGAAATATAAATTTTAAAAATTATTTCAATTAATCAAAAATAAAATAAAAAAAAAATGTTCTAAATTTATTTAAAAATTGTCATGATTTTTGATTATTTAATAATAATAAAAAAAAAACACACACACACATACATATAATACGAAAGCATAGCAAATGCCACTGCCCCAACAACAATAATAAAAATAACAAAAATATCTCATGAGTTTCCCCAAGTCCATACAAAAGTCAAACAAAGAACCAAGAAGAGAGCAAAGGCAGCGAGCAGGCAACAATCAGTCAGTCAGTCAGTCAGTCAATCAGTCATTTAGTCAGTTAGTTATTTAGTTGTATTATTTCCGACGATCCACAAGTGCTGAAAAGTTTATTGCACTGTGTGTGCGTGTCAGACTTTTGCTAAAGTAAATATTGTTTAATAATTTTTTTTTTTTTTTTTTTAAATAAAATTTACTGATTAAACAATACGGCGACCGCAGCAAAAGTCGCTGCGGGAACAACAATATTAATAATAATAATAACAATGCGACGAAAAGGCGACGAACGGCCAAGCGACGTTGACGATTATGTCAACGACAATCGGTCGAACACATCATCATTGGTCGCACTGCACAGACCTATCCCAAGTCACAAAAACTTACGCTTTACACACATCGAAGTTATTGACTTTCGTTAACGTTAGCAATTCGCTTTCGTTAAGTCAATTATTTAAAAACTAATAAAAATAAATAAATATTTGTTTAATAATAAATCAAACTAATTATGTTTATAAACAGAAAAATTGTTAATTGTATATACAAAAATTAATAATTTTTGTTTTAATCTATTGTTTTTATGGTCAATCGCGACAAATAAAAACTTTTAGTTGGTTTGCAACTTTACTAGTGTCGTTAGCAAAGACAATGAAGTTTCGTTCAGCGGATACAACGACCTTACTTCGAGTGTCATAGCTCCGAGTATTGAGTTAAGCAAGCGTACAGCCGTTAAAATTTAAAAAATTAGATGTTGTGCAGTCAAAAAAATTTAATATACATAATTTATTATTTTAATTAATTAATACAAAATATTTATTTATTCAGACTTTATGACTAATGTGCCCCAAGGTGCACAAATCACATTATGAACATTATTCTGTATTGGTGCAAAAGCATCCAAATAACTAAGTTTTTCCATCTGCTTGCCAAGCTGACCATGAGCACACCAGCCAGTACCCCATAGACGTTGGCATTTACGAGTAATTAAAGTGTGACGTGTTCCAGCAAATACCAAAACAGGTTCACAGACATCCTCTTCACCATCAACTGCACAACATGTTGGCAAATTATGCAACTGTGGCAATGGATAAACCATTGGTTCTTTCAGCAAACCATCAGGCTTCATGACACGCAAACCTAACTGTCCACTACAATTGAATCCCCAAGTATAAAGATCACCAAATGCTGAAATAGCTGCACTATGCCATCCAGCAGCCGCAATGTAAGTAATCTAAAATTAATGTTGATAATGTTTAAAGATGTTTATAGAGCTTAACTAAGATAAGAATTTTCTGTTATCATTTACCTTAATACCAGCCAATGCCTCAAGCAATTGTGGAGTCTCGACTTCAGCAAGTGTACATTGACCCAATTGTCCGCGACTAAACAAAAAAAAATATTAGCATATATAAATAATATAAATATATAAAAATAATTTGTATCTTAACCTACAGTCCATTGCCCCAGCTATATATGTCACCATTTTTGTTGAGCACTAGTGCATGCTCATGTCCACATTCCAGCTGTTGTGCCTTCCATGCCTGTTGCGGAAACTGATGCAAAAAGCTAGGAATACTATATACAGCATTACCAGAGCTGATGGCAACATTTATGTGTGTGCCGCAAGCTATGTGAGTGATGCAAATTGAGGAATCATTTGTTGTTTTTGCTTCTCCAAAAATACTTCGTTTAATGGCTTTGCCTGTGCTTAAAGCAGGTGGAATCTCTAATTTAATTTGCAACAACTCTGCATTTACTTGCACTGGCAGCTTATAAAGATTGCCGTTTTCTAGCAGTACCAGGCAATGCGCCTCACCAGCAGCTAATGCTTTAACAACATTGGGTGCCTGCACTTTCAGGTTGCATCCTGGCGTGGAATCTAATAGTCCACGCAGCCAAATCTTATGCCCAGCTGCATAAGCTGTATAACGCCAACTGGTTGAAATAATATAAAACTCTTGTTCCTTAAGCGGAACATTGATTTCTAAATAAAAAAAAAAAGAAATAAAGGATTTTCTTAGTATTTTACATGATAAGAATTAAATTAATTGAAATATAACAAACCAGTTAAATCGTTAACAAAACGACAGGAAGTGCCGTCAGTGTTGTCTTGCCTAATGTGCTGCCCAAATGCATTGAAGCCCGTATATAGTAACTGTCTCATCTTCCGTTTCGTCCGTCGCAACGGCGGTTGCGCAACGACGAGCACAGGGAGTGAGAGTGAGAGAGCGGGGCGCCCCGCTACCTGCGGCTGTTGCTCTATTGCTTGTTTGGTCGACCGTTGTTTAGTTGCCAGATAGCATTGCACCTGTAATGTTCTCGTCGGTGGTTGTTCTCGATCTCAATTTAACCGATTCGCGTTTAAAATTACAATTATTAAGGAATTAGAACTGATCACATTATACATTCGTGTATCATATTTCTGTTAATAAAATGGTAGGTTAACTGATTACATCGTTACATATCGTTCAAATACACAAACACAAGTATTAATTAAGTTTAATTGAGTGAAATATTCTATTATTATTCAAGTTGCTGTGTAATTTGTTTATTAAAAATTGTTGTCATGGATACCAGTGTTGCCACATCTCCTACTCATGTCAGCTGCTCTTGGCATAAGAAAAATAAAAACAAATATTTAACATTAACAGTAATGTTAAATAACATAAAAATATTTTGGCGGGCATTTTAAACACAAAAGAGTATAATGAAGAAACTCTATTAAATTTATGAAAATATTATTTAAAGATTATCTATTATCGATATCAAGCTTTTAATTTAAATAAAAGTGCGAGTTTTAAATCTCTGTTTCTTATTGATTTTTAGGGACTTTTATCGCTGCTACGAAAACTGCGACCAAATCCTGATAAGGAAGCACGTATATTATTACTAGGCTTAGATAATGCTGGTAAAACGACAATTTTAAAACAGTTGGCGTCCGAGGATATTACAACGGTGAGTATAATTGAGCAGATACGACTTTGCTTTCCTAATGTTCGATGCATTCGTTCACAGGTAACGCCCACGGCTGGATTTAATATCAAATCTGTAGCTGCCGATGGCTTCAAACTGAATGTGTGGGACATTGGTGGACAATGGAAGATCAGACCCTATTGGAAAAATTACTTTGCAAATACCGATGTTTTGGTAATTTCACATATAAACCCAAATAAAATGATGCTTGTATTTATAATTCTTTATAATTTTAGATTTATGTGATTGATTGTACGGATCGAACACGTTTTTCTGAAGCGGGCAGTGAACTTTTTGAAATGCTTATGGATAATCGTTTGAAGCGTGTGCCTCTACTGGTATTTGCCAATAAGCAAGATTTACCCAATGCCATGACAGCATCCGAAGTAGCTGAATCTTTGGGACTGGTGCGACTAGAAGAACGTACATGGGAAATAAAAGCGTGCACGGCAGTCGATGGCACTGGCATCAAAGAAGGCATGGATTGGGTGTGCAAAAATATGAAAAAATAATTGTAAAATTAAGTTTCTTATTGTCCGATTGTTGTAAAATAAATAAATATATACATATATATACATATATTAAAGTAAGCTGTTCTAAAACTTGAAATCTATTCATTTTCGAAATTGTTGACAATAATGTATTGTTAAAATTGTTACCTAAAAATTTAGTATTTAGTTTGGTGTAGCTGACACGTAAGACAAAAAAAAACATCACACATTATGTCCAAATTGTATAAAAATTTGGTAACACGAGTGCGTGGACAGCGTCTAGAGACACAAGAGTTTAATGTTCTTCTTCTGGGCCTCAACAATGCAGGAAAGAGTAGCATTACAGCACGCATATGCAAGGAAACTTCTTCATATGTAAGCTAATAATATATATACAAATATCTTCAATAGATATTTCATATTTATTTATTAAAAGGTAAATCAAATTCCTCCTACAAATAATGTTATAGAGAAGCACTTGAGATTTAAAGATATTAGATTATGCATACAGGATGTAAGTGGCAATTGGAGAATGCGTCAGACATGGTATACTTATTTTTCTCGTGCAAGTCTTTTGGTATGACACTTTTAACCCAATTTCTCAGAGCAAAATAAATAATGCATACAACATACTATACACATTGTAGATATATGTCGTGGATAGTTCTGATCCAGCACGTTTAACTGAATCACAATGTGAATTATGTGATGTTTTGTTAGATGATCGAATGTCGAGAATACCGCTATTGGTTGTGGCTAACAAAAATGATGCAAAGGGTGCACTGTCTAATTCTATGATAGTTGAATTAATGGGACTAAAACGTCTTGAGGCTCGTACTTGGACCATAGTTGATTGCTCTGCTGTAACAGAGGATGGTATCTATGTAAGTAATGCCTCTAATTTTCTACAAATTTCTAATAAAATATTTAAATTATTATTATTTATTTTCTTTTGTTTTAAATTTAGAATATAATTGCATGGATCTATAAGCATCTTAAGAGACATCGACCACCAAGCCGTTTCAGTCGAATTTTTAATCCCAATATTTTATTTGGTCCAACATGTCTGTTAGACTGTCGTCAGCCCGAAATGGACTGTTCGTAAATTTATGCATCGAGCACACATTACAATCTCCTATACATATTAATCTATTCTTGTCAAAATCAAATGATATCAAAATGGAACATAACATACATACGCATACACTAACCTAAATGTAGGAATTTCAGTTAATGAGCCAAAATTCGTAAAACTGAAAACTAAAAAAAAAAAAAACCAAAATAACAATTCCAAAGTGATCTATGTATGTAAAATGTATGCATATCGCTTGACGAATTCGTTTAAAAAGTAATGAGGAAGGCCAATGATTTATTTCTTGTCATATCTTAGCTCGGAAACTTTTGCATACATATTTTTAGAAATAGTATATAAGTTAAATAAACATAGAATAATTAATATATACATATATATATTTAATAAATAAATATACATTTTATATAGGTTAAAAAAAATGAACGCAGGAATTTATCATAAAATGTTTGGGTGTTAAGTACTTATGTAAAGTTTTCAAATTGCTTTATGTACATTGAACAGTATTCTCAATAATAAGGCTAAACTAACATTGACGATCAGTTAATATCTACTGATGCGCATACACATATTTACATATATAACTATATATATATATTTATTTGATTGATAAATTTATTTATTTTATTTATTTTGTTTATATATTTATTTCAGTCATTCTGGTAATATTACAACTTTCCGAATGAACGTGTAAACGATTTTAAGAATGTACGCACATACACACACATACACATAGAATAACATTTGCTTGTGTCTGTTAAGTTTGCATAAAAACCCAAAGAGTAAGTTAAAACTGTAGGGAAGACAGCATACGGCAAGCGTGTATAAAAAGAAAGTGGGTAGAAATATAAACAAAGTTAAACGTAAATCCAGTAACAGGTCCATAGAATTTATATATACTATATAAATATATGTACACATATATATACATATATATTTACAACTGATTTTGTATGCGGACAGCACTCTGACGTGGATATCCCACAAAGCGCAGGCGTAAAGAATGACAAGATATGAAGAAGACAGAGAAAGACAAAGAGCAAATGGTACGTTCGTACGCGCAAAGCAGCACAGCGCAGCGCAGCAAGAGCGGAAGAGAGCAGACAAGAAAGCATTTCACAGCTGTGTATTTTGAGAGAGCGCTTGGTAGCAACATAAACTGAAAGCAACTGACAAAGAGATGCAACATGTTTGGATCTGGCCAAGACTACGACTGGCACGACAACTGGCGGCTTAAGAAGTGTTACACACTGACTCAGAGCCACAGAAGAAAGAAAGTTTTCGGCTGTGCTGGCTGTGTTTACTGCTGCTGCGAGTTTATTTGCTCCCAGCTAAGTGCTAGAAGAAATATAAGAAGCAGAAAACAGACAAAGTAGAAGAAGAAGAAGCATAGGAAACAGTAGCTGGAGAATAACAGCGGATTTTGTCTTTTGCGTGCAATTTTCTAAGTAGTTTGCGCAGTGAAGCGTCCCTCGCGTCGTTGTCTACGTCTACGTCTGCGTCTTTGTTTTCGCCGCTCGTTTTTCGTCGTTGCGTTGCTTAATTGGCGCCAACAACAACAAAAGTAATAAAGAAAAAATAAAAAAAAATAAGTATCTCAAGTGTGTGATTGTGAAAGTTCCTGCCCAAAAATGTACATGAAACGAGCAATATTTTTGCTGGCGTTGCTCTGCGCACAGCCGTATGGCCAAATGGCTAGCGAGGATGAATCAAATCCTTTACTGGATATGGCATCTATGTTCTTACAAGAAGCATTGAGTAATCAGAATGGCGGAGGTGGCGGTGCTGCTGGCGGTGGTGGTGGTGGTGCTGGCGCTGGACTGGCAGGTATCGCTTCCTTGGTTGGCACTTTCATGCAGGCCAATGGTAAAGGCGGTGGTGGAGGCGGTGGCGCCATGCAGATCCTTTCTGGTCTCGGCAGTCTACTAGCCAGTAACTCACGTGGCGGAAATGCTGGTGGTGGTGGCGGTGGTTTCGATCCAGCCATAATTGGCAATGTCCTTGAAATGTTCACTCAAAGTGATGATGATTCCACTGACAATGGACAAAAGCGTAGCAATAATAACGGCGGTTCAGAGTCTGGCATTGGCCTGGACACCATACTGCAAGTGGCTTCAGCATTTATGAATACACAAGGTGTTGGCAATGAAAAGCCATCAGCCAATACACATCATCAGCAAAAGAGATCAGCAGCCGAGGAACCAGAATCCGAGAATGGTTTCATGAATCTTCTGCCATTGATAATGCAAGCAGTTAGCTCATTTGCTGGTCCGGAAGGTCAGAGCACACAGGAACGTCATAAGAGTCATGCTTGGGTGTTGCCACCATTCCTTGAACACATTCACGTACTCTGGGATCACTTTTCCAACTCAGAATTAGCTGATGCGCTCTATGAGAAATCGGGCGTCAATAAGATTATGAAGGTTCGTTAAATGATTGTTTAGACTTTTATTACATTTTATAATATTACAACATTGTTATTATATATTTTTTTAGGGCTTCAAGGGACGCGATGGTAAATTGGATTATGACAAACTCTTTGAATCTTTGAACAATCAATCGTTCCGTCGTCGTTGGATTAAATCGGCAACATTATATCTCGCCGATTGGGCCAGTTATTTGGCCAATCCGGAGAATTATCTAAGGTAAACGATAAATGTTATAGTTATACAAGCAGGAAATCTAAGTAAATCGTGAGGATGATCCCCGGTCGTGTTAATTGTTCATCACGTTCTACATTCTTAACGGTTTCTAGACAATTTAGCACCTTGCTGTGATACGATTCCAATTCCAAGTTGTTATTGGTTTTTTCTTCTAATTTTTTTTTGTGCTTTTCGTTTAATCGCAAATCGTGTACGAGTCGTGTATAAGTGAAGGCAACGCATCAGCAACAAAAACAACAATTTCAAGAATTGTTGCTACTGCTGTGACTGACTAGCTGCGATGAGTTCCCGTTAAATGCTACCTGTTTGGCATCGAACATGTTTGAAGCTATGCCGCTCAGTAGCTGTATCGATCGTTGAGTGTGCAGTCATTTCTTCGTTGAGTCGCACTCGCTTACCTTTTGACACACTTTTGCTGCTATCGGCGGCGGCGGCGACCGCGGCACATTTTATAACGTGCCTGTTAATCTGACTGGTCAACAAAGCAGCCGTAGTCGTCCCCAAGTCCAACTACAATTCCAAATCCAAATTGGATTTATATGTCTCTGTGTTCTGTTTGTCTGTCTGTCTGTCTGTCTGTCTGTGTGTGTGTGTGTGTGTTTGCGTATGCGTGTTACAGTTACAAAGCAAAAGTCGATGGCATCATTGAAATAAATAAATAAACAAAACAAGCTTTTAGCTTGAACAGAACGGACAGCAGAATGCTCAGAACGGTTTATTTTGTAGAGTTACCAACCGGTTTTTTTTGACTGTTGAAAAAATGGGCCAAAGGCAAAGTACAAAGGCAAGAAGAAGAAATTATTGCATGCCTGTGTTGAATGCCGAATGTTGTATGTCTAAAGTTATTTAGGTCAGTCTAAAGTCCGCACCTCTTATATGTATGTATATATTATATATATATACTATAGGCATACATATGTATTTGTATAATTATTGTTTATTTTGCAAAGAAAAAAAAATGTATTTGAACATCTTGTCATTATTATTAGACAACAAAAGAGACAAGAAATAACTTCCACTTTCTAGCAGCCCTTTCACTTGGACACTTGGACAATGCTGCGTCATTATAGTGGTAGTAGTAGCCATCAATGGCAACTCATCAATTGTACTTGCATTTTTACTACTGCTCCTTCTTCTCCGATGTCTTCAATATTAACATTATCATCATCATCATCTTTCTTTTATGTCGACTTTCCACAGATATTTCCAGACAGCACAAATTATGTTCAATGGCCTATTAAAGTCTCAAGGTTATCCCAAGCAAACATATTTCGATCCAGCACGTCCAAGTGAGACTATATCGAATCTATTGAATCATGTGGCCAAACATCATTTGAATGTGAAAATTGATTCTCGTCAATATGTTAAGCCAGCTGTTGGTTATGCCAAGGAATTGCTTAAACTAGGCCAAGCACGTGGTTTACTGCAATTCAATTCAACTGAGATCAGTGATAGATTAACGGATACACTCAATTTAGAGGTAAGATAATGAAAAGCAGATCACGGGCAGGGGGGGTGATGGCAATTAACAAACCGCCAATTGAAAAAAATAGAAAAAAAATAAACGAGTCTATAGCCAACAAATAAATTATATTAATTACTTGACTATTTTCTCTTTTGTTTTTCTTCTGGTTTTTTTTTTTCTTTTTTTGTCTATATATCAAACCGTATCCCAATACGAATCTCAATTCCATTTCATATTGGAATTCACATGGAAACAGGTTATTGAACCGGTGCTAAAAGTACATCGCGCCTATAGATACATCTCGAAGTCGCCACAATGTGATCGCTATGTGCTTTGCCAGCTAAATGCAGCTGCACTAGACCAGCAACAGCAAAACGATCAACAGCAGCAACAACAACAACAAGCCAAGTCTAAATCCAAGTCAACTGCTGGTGGACTCATTGCTGGCGTCAGTCCGAAAATTGTAAAGATCGGCAGCATGGGCGCAGCGATCTTCATTAGCACAGAAACCGGTACACCATTCTGGACGCTATTTGGTGTAATCAATGCGCCATATAATTGCGAGGTGAGTCTATACATCCGTCTAAAACACACACACAGAGTGAGAGAGAGATATATATCACATTCATTCTAATTGTTACCGTTACTTTTGTGAAATCGTTTATATATTTTATATATATATATATATATATATATGTCTATATATTTAACAGGTTAAATATCCAGTCGACTGCAATGGCTTCCATGAGGGCGAGGCTAAAGTGACTACAGAATATATACACAATGAATTGTAGTAGCTGATTATTCAGAGGCGACTATGACTTTAAGAGTGCTAATTAAGACGAAATTAGTTGTAATCTCAAGATAACGATTTCAAATGTATATAGTATTACGAATTGCAATAAATCTTAATTTAAATGGTAATTAAATCTTTCAATTATTTACTTCAATTTTAGATTATAATATTATATATTCTCTTTCGCTTTACTTTCAACTTGCTACAACCTATTAAGAAAATTCTTGAAACTAGAATTGAAAAATTCTTTCAATATTATTTTTCTAATTTATGCACAGTTTACAAATTTTTACTCTTATTTTAAATTTTTTTTCTTTCATTTTAATAATTTTTATAAAATAAAATATATATATATATACAGTTCTACAGCTATTATTGTTCCGACTTAACATTACAATATTATAATGTCAAGATCAAGTTCGCATTTTTTATGTTTTAAGGTTTAATATTCAAGTTTCAACTATGAATATGTCTATGAAGAATTCATAATTTATACATAAAACTTTAATGTTACCACTTTTGGTATGGTAATAAACGGTATCTCTTTTTAAGCATTCAAGTGCACAAAATTAGTTTATGATATCGTTGAGCAGTGTTACATACTTTTTAGTAGAAGGCTAATGAACTCTGTCAAACAACTTTTTTATGATCTTTTTTGCTGTCAACATACATGTTGACAATATTTACTTAATGGTTATACTTGTATTATTAAACATTTTGTTCGGTATAGTTAAAGATTTCTATTTCTTGAATGATCAATTTATTTTTAATTGTATTTTATATTTATTTGTTATGCTAGAAACTGAATATCTCAGAGTTGAAAGCGCTGGACTGTAACTTTTATGACTTGTGTTTTCTCAACATGAACTAATTTTGAGAGCAAAAAAAAAGCATTCACGAATATTATTGAACTGAACTTAAGAGTATTCACAATTTGTGTTGAATAAAATTCGCAAAATGGAAAGAAAAAAAATGTTGAACACTTCCCACTATCGGTTGCACTCTCGGCCAGTTTGGCACAAACAAGTTGAAGTTGAAGTTGAAAGAAAAACAAAACAGAAAAGAAGCAAAAAAAAAAAAAAAAAAAACCAAAACAAACCTAGTCAGATAAATTTCCGTTAGCGTCACTTTCACCAAACACTTTGGGTTCGCTTTCCACTAGCAGAGGCTGAAAGACAGAAGTCAAACTCAGTCTACTGCAACCATTGGGGGCCAACAGAAGCAGCAGTTTTAGCAGTAGCAATACGCATCACAGCATTATGCAGCTTATCTATCGCGAATTAGATGCAGATATTGTGCGTCGCACTAATGCAATATTTCCAGTGCAGGATTGCTTTGTTGAGATATTACCCGATAAATTGATCATACCACGTAAATATGTTGAACTTGGCGAATCAATAAAAGATTTAACTGTCTATGAGGATGATGTTTGGATGGTCTCGTATCCACGTACTGGCTCAACATGGGCACAAGAAATGATCTGGCTGTTAGGACATGAATTGAACTATGAGGCAGCCAACCAAGATCTGAGAATACGTTCACCATTGATCGAATTATCAGCTTTATTTAGTGCTGATCATCAAGAATTTGTTGCGTATGTCATAAAATTAACAATTTAATTTTTAACAATATTTCATCAAATATTTTCTATTTCAATTCTATTAGTAATTCATTTGGGAATACAGTGGATCAGGTGAGGGATTTACCACGACCACGATATGCACGTTCGCATCTATCCTGGCAGCTGCTGCCAAAACAATTTGAAAGTGTCAAGCCAAAAATTGTCTACACTGCACGAAATCCTAAGGATCTATGCGTCTCGTATTATCATTATTGTAAGCTTCTACATGGCATCAATGGTGATTTTGAACAATTTATGGAACTGTTTTTGGGTGGACATACGCCCATGGGTTCGTACTGGAAGCATGTGTTGCCCTTCTGGAAACGTAGTTTCGATGATAATGTTTTGTTTATCAAATATGAAGATATGATAAATGATTTACCTAGTGTCATTAAACGTTGTGCCAAATTTCTGAATGTTTCAAAACTATTGAATGAAACTAGTATGAAACGTTTATGCGAACATCTAAACTTTAATAGCATGAAGAGTAACAAAGCAATCAATTTAGAAGAAGTGCTGCCAAAGTCAGAGACAAAATTTATACGCAATGGAAAAATTGGAGATTGGCGAAATCATATGACGGATGCAATGTCAGCAAGATTTGATGCTTGGAGCGAAGAAAATTTACGTGGCAGTGGCCTAACATTCGAATATGATTAATTAATTGTTAAACAATTCTTATACATTATTTTGATAATTTTGTTACATGTAAAAAAAAATTTTTCATTATTTCATCCTCATCATTCATTCATTTTATCTAAGAAAAAATTACAATTATGAGTTGGTAAAAATATCAAAATAGCTTTTAATTTTTATGTATACAGAGTCAGTATGATTAAATTGAGGCAGTGTTATTATTTTTTTTTTTACTTTTTATAAGCAATTGGGAAATATTGTTTGTCTTTCTCAATGATTTCCTCCAATACATCATCAATTTCTGTAGTAGGATAACGCTCCACCCAAGATTGTATATAACCCTCATGAGTTGCATCGTACGTCTTTAATTCAACTTTTCCGTTGTTGATGAATGTGTTCGACTGCACCAGTATAATGCGGGGCTTCTTGTGGGCCAAGCATATATCACGCCATTTAGCCCATGGATGACTGCCAGTCTCATTGACTTCCGAATAATGTTCATACATTTTCGATGCGGCTTCAATATCTGCTGTTGATTTGTACACTTGCAACTTGGTTAAGAAATCGCCAAGCGCTTTCTTGCCAACTGTTTGAATTTTACTGCGATCCATTGTAAGCAATAGGTTTTTGCCATCTTCAGTCTCTTGCACTGTTACGAATCCTTCACCAGCCTCAAGTAGAACCTTCATAATAACAAAACGTGCGCGGGAATGAGCTTGTAGCCATAATTTTGATTTTGGATTATACATTTCCAGGGCAACGCCCATGCCATTCCAGACAAGACTTAGCCAATTGACATAAATGATATCATCTTGCAGTGCTGCATCTTTAAAGCCAAATATTTCGAGAATATCACGTTCCAATGACAAATATAAGCCAACAGCTTCAGCACGGCATTCTTCATACGATGATCCAATGGCTCCAAATTTCGTATCATAAGTTTCACCGGGTTGATACCATTTGGTGATAGGTTCGCCAGTTACAAGATTCTTTACACTATCCACATCAAAGTTATGACTGCCATTCTCATCGACACGGAATAATTTGCCACTTCCATGACCTAGCAATTCGTGGAGTCCTACTTGCACCTCAAAGGCTTTTATTTTGTACTCTTTCATAAGCGTTTGATCATCATCGGAGAGGAAAGGAATGGGATCTTTGCGATTGATGTTGGCCAAAACGTTACCCAGCGAGACATTCTTAAAACCTTCATCTTGACGGATTTCATCATCTATTTTAATGGAAATAAAATTAAAAATATTTTTAATACCTTTAGGTAAACAACTTACAGTTGGGTATATTGATGCCAGCGGGTACACCGCTACCGGCAAAGGTTAACACATCCAAAGAAGTGAAGTCCGGCTTCAAATATGAATCCTTTTCATAGGGCTTTGTCCAAGGTAAATACTCAACAAGTTTCTCCGCACGATTAACGAGCTCGGCAAATTTCGCTGAACTCTCTTTGTTAACCATGGCAACGAAACCTTCAAATTCAGCACGTCCGCCAGCTGGATCACGATATGTTTCAATGAAACCAATATAAGTCTCAATGACAGGTCCCTTATCCTTGATCCACCATCTAGAACCATCCTTATGCTCATCCAAAGAGCCCTCATCAAATGATCTAACATAATGTTCAATCATTTTTACCTCATTCTCATTTGCCGCATAATCTTTAGCTTGGCACAAATTCTCATTAACACGTCTCAACAAAGCTTGATAGTCACCACGGGTAACACGAAATTTGTTACCCTTGAACTCCTCAACGGGCAATGTTATACCCTCCTTAGTGGTTTGCTCAACAGATCCAAGCTTAATATCATAAATGGATTGACCGTTCTCCACTACCTTAAATGTACGACTCATATATGGTTCAATACGTTTCGATGTTAGCCATTCGTTGACAATATCCGAATCTTCCTTGGTACAATTATCCGACCAATAAGTTGTAATACCATTTGGTGCAAAACCAAGAATCTCATTACGCGATTCCAAAGCATAGATTAGTGACTTGACCTTCTCATAAATTGTGGGAACACGTGGATCACACGAATAGGCAGATGAAGCAAGTACAATTGAATTAAAACTTGATTCTGGCATATTGGGAACTATTTTGCTGTCACCCATGCCTTTGTAATTACCAGCATTGGCGAACACGCCACAAGCGTAAACAAGAAATGCCTACAAATAAATCAATAAAATTCATTATACTCATACTATAAATATGATGGATGAAATTGTTGTCATTGAAAACTTACAGTAAAATCATTTTCGGATAAACCAGCAGCAACAACTTTCTCTTTAAGTTCCGCAGGTTTTTCAGCAACAAAAATACGATGCAGTAGTGAGAAAATAAGCGGAGCTTCGGGACTTGATTGAATGAGTGCGATGAGTCCACCTTCCCATGACGCTTTGCTAAAGTAATGAGCGTAATGTTTCTCCTTTTCAGTTAAATTAGCAAATGCATCTTTACAGTCTAAATCGGCAATTGGTTGCGTATTTGGTAACACAAAATGCGATGTTTTGCTTGCCATATTGCTCTCGGGTTCAGGTAAATTTATGTTTGAGCTGGAAATAAAAGAACAAAATCAGATTTACGTAAGACTCATTGTATTGTGTCACATTGAAGAATACCTGTAGTACCGAACGCCTGCAAATGTAGTTCTTGATCTTGTTAACTGACTCTGATATGGATTTGGAAGTCGTGTTGAATTCTTTTGAAATTCATGCCCACTGGGCCAACTGTTGGCCGTTTGTCGGAAACGTAATTGGCAAAGCTGACCCAGATGATTAAAGTTACGAATTTTCCGGGCTAGCAACATGACTGTTAATTTTGACTACGGGTAGGTCGAAAATTTCAAATATTTAACTCAAATATGAGACACACGATATACGTACTAAAACTAAACTTTATGAGATTTTTTTTTATATTAACGATGGCAAACATGACAAAGATTTTTCTTTTAACAACGTGGATAAGCTGCAGAGACATGCAAATACACACATATACATATACATTTGTACATACACATATATGTTCTACATATGTTGATAGGTATGACAAATATGCATATGTGTCTGGACTTTCCCTAAGGGCTGTAAGCGGTTTGTTTGTTTATTTGATCTATATAATAATGCATAATGCAACCGAAAAACTATTCTATATGATTTTTAGCAAAAATAAACATAAAATAAGAGGTTAATTTACATACCTTTTTTGTGAAAATCAAATGACTTAAAAACAAAAAGAATAGCCGACAAAATGCAAGTTGTCTTTAGAGATGCACGATCTGTAAAACTATCGCCGATAGTCATTTGTAAATGCATCTGTTACCATACTATGAAATGTTATTCCAAAACAGTTACTCTGTTATTAATTACGTTACAGTAATCGTGACAATCGATTAATACAGCGCTAAAACTCTTATGTTAATGTATTTTGCATATGTGAACTTGATTTTAGTAAGATAAGTTGTTGCAGATGTTATATCAAAGATTTTTATGCACAGCTGATTAGTTTAGTAATAATTGATCATGCAGTAATCTAATAGAAATTCGAATTTCTTTTTTCGCTTGTGGTCACACTGTCTGACATTTTAAACAATATTTATTTTTAAAATATTTCTAGGACAAAATTTATGTATAATAAAATTGAAACGTTTTAATTTTGATATTGGATATGTGACTGCTCGGTAATAATAGTCAAGTCAAATGCATTAACTATCAACAATTGCAACTGTTATCGAAATAAAATGTAACCGCTCACACCTACTATCAGAATCATATGTTTTTCTTCTTATCACCTTCAGGTTGACCTCAGTGGAAAAGAAAGAAAAGTTTTTGTGGAATCAAAATGGAACTTACTGGCTGGGTAAAGACCTATGCTTGGGGTAAAACAGGTATCAATTCCGCCGTTTCCCGGTTGGCAATGGCCAATGATCCGGATTTTGTGCTAAAAGACAATGAATCGTATGCTGAGCTGTGGATGGGAACACATCAATGTGGTGTATCAATTGTCAAGGAGACTGGTGAAACTTTGGATCGTGCAATCAAAAAAGAGTTACCATTTCTCTTCAAAGTTCTCAGCATTCGAAAGGCGCTCAGCATTCAAGTGCATCCCAACAAGTGTGAGGCAGTTCGTCTTAATGAGCAAAAGCCTGCAATTTATAAGGATAATAATCATAAGCCAGAGCTTAGCATTGCTTTAACACCATTTGTGGCATTAGTTGGTTTTCAACCGATCCAAGACATTATTGCCTATATTGATGAGTTTCAACCGTTAACACATCTCCTTGGTGCAGCGGCTGTCAAAGCATTGCATGCAGATCAAACTGAAGAATCATTAAAACATTGCTATGAGATCTTAATGAAATCCGATGAAAAAGCAATTTCCAAATGCATTAATGATATTGCCAAAAATAATAAATTTGGTAAGAGAAATCTACACTTTATTTTATTGATTTTTCCCATTTGAATATAATTCTTTGAACTTTACGTTATCATTGCAGAACTAAAGCGTAATGATTTATTGGATGTATTCAATAAAATCAAAGAAGATTTCCCCGATGATGTTGGCATATTATCATTATTTTTCTTGAATCTAATTCGCCTACAGCCTGGCCAGGCCATATATTTGGGTGCCAATGTAATTCATGCATATCTTGATGGCGATTGTATGGAATGCATGGCATGTTCCGATAATGTTATACGTGCTGGTCTAACACCCAAATTTAAAGATGTTGAACAGCTTATTGCATCTGTAATATTCAAGGGCGAAGCGGCACAATCGAAAATATTTTTACCATATCGTATCGATGATAGCGTTCAGGTGTTTATACCACCTGTTGATGATTTTGCTGTCATACATGTTGCCATTAAGCATTCAATAGAAACATATAAACTACAGATACAACCATATGATTCCATATTGTTGACATTAGGCGGTGAACGCACCTTGAAACTCAACACTAAAGATGGTCCCAAAGAAATTGCATTAACGCGCGGTCGCATTATTTACATTCCAGTTGAGGCAGCACCGGAAATAGAATTTAGTCATGGCGAAGATTGTGATGAAGATTTTACAGCATATATTGCATCATATAATTACTTTAGAAAAGCCTAAAATAATATTAAAAAAAAAATTGTATTTTTTTTTTTAATTATTCATACATAAATATATAAAATTATTGCAAATCTGAAAATAAATTCAAACTTCCAATTTTGGTTGTGAATAATTTCATTTATAATACTTGCATTTATTTAATAACAGCTAAAATAGAAACTAAATAATGCAATTTAAACTATTTTAAGCAAGTTTATGCAAGGGATTTTTCTTTTGTTTCGTTTTTTTTTTTTTTTTTTTTTTTGTAAATCTAATCAATATACATATATAAATATATAGCCAAACAGATACGTACGTACATATATATAAACGGTATACAAAACAGTTGAGGGATAACAAAAAGATAACACAACACATTTTCATTTACTTAAAACTAATCAAAAAAAAAAAAAAACTGGGATATATATATATGTATATCATATAAATATATAGAGCTATACGCATGTAGATGCTATACAAATATAGAAATGGGAGTATATAGAGTATATAATAGTATATGTATATGTGTAAACATTGTAAGTTGTATATAGTTTTAATATAACTTGCACACTTAAAAGAATGCACAGCAATTATTTCCGAATATGACACACAGTATAACTTAAATCATTAATTGTTCAAATACACATACATATATCATTTCATTGTGCGTGTGTCTCATTCTGTGTGCGTGTGTGGCTGTGTGTGTGTGGTTGTGTGTTGCTTGTGTTTATTTTTACTTCCGTTTTCATAGAAATGCTTAACCTTGGGTTTTCTATTTTCGAGTTGTAAATAATTTATATCATAAGGACCACACATTGCCGAACGGATTACATACATATATATAAGTTACAGTACAAAGTTTTCTAGTATAGATTGGTTCATCATATAAGGTTGCAAAATGCCTCAAAAAAGTTTGTACATCGATACGAATAAATCTCATTATAAAATTATTATTTTGTGTCTCATAGTTGTTTGTTTTCTTTTTATGTTTTTTCGCGTATAACGTAGTTAGTCAGATAATAGATATAGTATATTCATAAATGATACATACACATATACATATATATATAAAGTTATATATGTCGTGTGTATATTAGTTTGATGGGTTAGTTGCGTTTGTCGTTAATCAATTTCTTTTTTTAACATTTATATATATATATATATAATAGATATTTATAAATATTTAGACATTTGATTTCAAAACCATTTAAAGTGGACAACTATATAGAGTCTATATAGCTGCTTTATAGTTAATAGTTCATTTTAGTTTCTTTCGTTTTGTGCCCACAACAATAATTTTCCCTGTACATTTTACGGTTATAGTTTTCTTTTTCTTCTATGTGGCGATATCGCAAGTGAAAGTTTTTAAGTGATTTGCTAATTCAACATATTAGTTAGTTTTCTTATCGGTTGCATAGGGGGGAATTTGGATGTATCTTGTGATAAACACTATTTGCATTCTATCATCGCTATCGTTATCTTCGCATTGAGTTCTGTTTGTTCGTTTAGTGATCTAACTCTTGAGCAAATTATTTGCACGCTTGTTAACAACATCCATGCGTAAATTGTTGGCATCACCTTTAGCATTGATGCGATCGATTTGTTTATTTTGATTCTCCAATTCCGAGCCCATGTCTAGTGCCATATTACGCAAATTACCTAACATTGAATTCACTTGTCCTAGATTTTCATCCATTTCATCCTCGCGTGCATCATTGGTGATGCGTGCAACATAACCAGATTGTGCTGGACCTACGCCACCGTGTTCCCTTTCGTCGATGACACGTTGCGGCTGGCTGGCAACAATTTTACCATCCTCATTTGCCTTCCAGGCATTGTCACTGTCATCCTTGATGGTCACCTTTTTCCACGGTATAACACAAATGCCACAACATTTTTCCATACCACTGAGATTTTTTTCAGCCTCTCGCATATCGGCATTAATGCGATCCATGCCCTCCTCGATGCGATCCAATTGCTCACCTTGATCATCCAATGCCACAAGAGTACGAATTCCAGCCTCCTTAGATTCATCCATCATGCTTAGCATGCGACGAGTGCTTTCCAGCGACTCATCAGCAACTTGGCCAGATTTGAGTTGCAGTTCCTGCAGCTCCGTACGCGGCTCATTTTCTCCAGCGCCAGACATTTTTGCTATTGCACGATGCGCTTACGTCGAACTGACTGATGATCTGATGACTTAGCAAGTGGTTGCGATTTTTTTTATGCGAGGCTGGGAAAGTTTTTGTCAATGACTCACTGACTACCTCACCGCTGATGCTACTTATTTGCTTGATGATAAATATCGATACTATAAGCTCGTTACTTTGTTGTATAAGGAACTTGATTTATTTATAGAGAAATATAAAGGTATGACTTAAATTTGTACAATATTTTGGCAAGTAATTTTATGCAAGTACAAGACGAATTGTGTATATACAATTATAATCGAAATATTTCGATAGACCGATAGATCAGGGCTGATGAATATAAGTTTTTTTTATCTATTCTAAAAAAAAAATATATATATATATATATATATATATATATAGTATGCCTTAAAAATAAATGCGGAAAAATGATCTATAACATTATATTCAAAAAGTTCAAGCTATTTAGTCTAAAAATATTCATAACACGCATTTTATGCTGTAAACAATTAAATAAAATTCACAACGAAGCTGCAATTAGTTTTTAACGCCGTTCACTAACCAGACGCGCTATAAGTGTTGAATAATACATTTGAATTATAACGCTATTAGTACAGCCAAGGTCGAGCGTCAGTGATCCTATTTTCTTTTTTTTTATTGCATTTCAATTCGTGTGTTAATTTTAAGTATTACGATTTCACATTATTATTCATTCAATATTTCTAACTACAAAATGGATAATTCGCGACGTTCTATTGCGACAAATGAGGAAAGCATTAGCATGTATTTATCCTTTGACTCTGACAATACACTCGCCAGCCAATGGCAATCGGTGTTGGGCAGCCAAATAACCGGTCAGTCTATTGATGCTCTTAATGTTGACATTGATCGCGGCAATGAAACACAACTGGACGAAACACTCGAAGAAAAAAATTTTATGGATAACAATAAAGAAAAAGAGACTGTATTAAAAGCGCTAGTCAAACTGGAAAGTTCAAAATGTCAAGATCAACCCTCCCCCTTACGCCCATTTGACCAAAGTCTATTATCCAAACACAATGCACACAGCTCGACACCCACTAAGAATTTAGCATTAGCCAACATAATACGACAAGATTTAAAAACTGCATATGCTTTGGAAAAGGAATTGGAAAAAGAGAAAGAAAATGCTGCACCAGATAATGAAAACTCTTCGATGTCGTCAACTATAGATGCCACAGCGTCTACAGTGAAGGCAAATACAATTTTTATTGCTGCCAACGCAACAAGCGACGAGATTTCCGTACAGGAAACTAACAGTAGCATCAGCTGCAGCAACATCATCAACAAGACTAATAATATTTATCCTTTAAAAGCTGACGTCTTACTAGAAAACATAAGCGAAGGTAAATAATAGTTAAAATTGTTTAATTTCTATTAAGAAAACATTATGAAATTTCCCTTGTCTCTCTTTTAGTTGAGGAAACTTCGATTGTTTTACCCTCAACCTCTGAGGTACCACCAAATCTCGAGAAGAAAGAAACAAAAAATGTTACTGAAATGGTTGAAGAAGTCTCGCAGCTAATTGCCAAGGCATTAAAACTAACTGAGGGCGGACGAAAAGAGAAAGAGGAAACAAAACAAGTATCCAAATTGCCTCTAGTTAATATACCACTGCCACGACCACGTCGCTCGTATCTGCCAACCGCTAGTGCTGCAGCTAGCAACGGTGCTATGTACAAGCAACGCATGTCAATTGTTGTGAAAACTACCTTAAATAGTCCAGCACGTAAGCTGGCTGCAAGTAATAATACACGCCGCAGTGGCTTACCAGCTCCTCGAGCAAGTCTAATTGGGGGACGTGTCTCTACATTGCCACGTACAACCGAAAGCAGCAATAATATGCGTAGTCGTAGCACAACAAAAGCTACATCATCATCATCATCATCAACATCACAAACAACTGTTACAGCAACAGGAGCAAGAGTACGTGTACAAACATTAGGCGCAGTTACAGCAAGAGCAGTAGAAACAGAAGATAAATCTATTAATTCACTTAAATTCAATTGCAAAGTTTGCTCAGCTAGTTTCCGTAGCCAAAATCAACTTCAACAACACATGGCGACACATTTTAATAATAATTCAGCGACAATCAAATCGAATGGAAGTGAGACTGAAGCACAACGTATGAGAAACATAAAAACGATGAATACTTGCCGATTCTGTGACAAGAAGTTCGCATTGGAGCGTGCACTGCATATTCATCTAATGCAGAATTGTGACAAAATTCCGCCAAATGAAAAGCGTAAGCTACAATTTACGGAACTGAATCATGTGAAGAAAGCACAATTGCCTAAAATTAGTCCAGGAATTAGCAGTTCCATTATGTTCAAGTCCCGTGAGAGTTTAATGCCAGTGGGTGGCAAAGGTACGCGACTTAGTAAGTTACTTGAAAGTAAACGTACAATTTTTTATTTTATACATATATTTTTACGTTTTCTCTTTTAGCCATGAATCATGAATTGCATGGTATTGGCGGAGTAGGAGGAGTAGCAAGTGGCCCACAAATGGCACCACCAATGATGAATAAAGTACCAAAATCTGTGGCTCATGCTGGTGTTCATCGTACGCCCACAAAATCGGTGCCATGCCATACATGTGGACTCTCCTTTACAAGCATACTTGCGTTTACTAATCACTGTCTTATAGTTCATTCAAACAAACCAGAGCAGCAAATAGTCTTTCCACCGAATGTTCTGGACGATTAGATCTTAAAATAAAGTTTATCTTAAGTTTCCACTTTATAATACTTATGCTATAAAAAAAAATATATATATATATAAATAATATAAAATGCGATGTTTGCTGCCTTGCAATTTATTTTCATTTTATTTTCTTTTCTGGTGGCGGTTTCATATCAATACCATCGGTAGCTATATCCAATGGTCCAGTAACATGATTCTCCACTGAATTGGCACCGTCTGCACTTCCTGATAGTTGTCCAGTTTGCAGTGGTTGCAAATTTTGTAGTACTGGCGGTATCGGTGGTGGAAATTTACGTAAAAGTTCAGCCAGCAGCATGTCGACACGCTGCTTTTGAAATAATGTACCGCTACTCTCATCCTTTTCCTTAGTATCCTTTTTCTCAGACTTTGATTTATCGGTTACTGTAACGTAATTAATATTTTTATTACTTTAGATACTACTCTTGTTAGATATATAGTCTACAATGCACTCACAAACTTTATTGGATGAAAAGTCCCATGTGTAGCCCTTGTTGGGATGATAACGGGCATAGCTGCTGGCTTCCTCGAATGCAGACTGTAGACTAACGACAGTGTTAAGCTAATAGTAGTAGAGAAATCAAGAATTACAAAAAAATTAAAAGATAACCACAGCCTGAACCTCATCTCATCATTCACTTACAACACGCGCATTGATCACATTGGCAAGATCGGGCGCTTTGTAAACAGTTCCTCCAATAATATAATAATCAGCAATTGGAGTTGCTTCCGATGGATTGTGACGATGCTGTTTGCGTATCACATAAAGAATTGGCTCAGCAACATGTAAAAGAATATACTCCAGTCCCAGCATATTACTTTAATTCATAAATTCATACAGTTAAGAAATAAGTATTGGGATAATTAAAAATAATTAATTAAAACTTACTGTAAATGCTCGACACCTAGACGTTGCATACGTATGGTTTCATTGTTGCACATATGATCATAGAAGGGATTACTTTTACGGCAAAAATAATCCATAACTGTCTGTGGACTCAGTGAAGCCATCATCTGTGTGTCGTGCCATGATAGACGCAGATGATTGTCTGGAGGAGCTGATGGTATTTGACGGTTTGCCATATTTAATTAAAATGCACGTGGCACGTGTCTTGGTCTTGGCTAATTTTTTGGGGTCTGATTTGGGCGATGGGCGATGGCAAGCGTTGAGTTGAGTTATTTCTACCGGCGGACGATGACAGATAACAACAACAACAACAGAAGCAATAGCAACAAAATTAAGAAGCACAACAATAAGAATTTCTATTTAAGCAATGGGTCAGTGTCAATGCCTCGTATCTTAATGTTGTTTACATATTATTTATAGACTGCACGGTGCCAATTTTTATATTCAATGCAATTCGTCGATATATATTTCTCTTATTTTATTTTGATTTATTTGTTGTGTAATATATATTTCAGTGTCGAGAACAGGAAAATTCAATAGCTGCTCCTTTTTCTTTTATTTTTAATCAGCTGCACTGATACTAATGTAAGTTCACTGTTATTTTCTTAATTTTATTTTGTGTATATTTATTGTGCACAATTCAGCAAAGTTGCAGCAAGAAGTGCAAGTAATCTGCTTTTTTTTGTTATTTATATACATAAATTTTTGTTTATAAATTTCGATATATTTAAAAAATATTCGATACATTATGGTGGTCGGTCGACAGACGGTCGATACACATTGTCGGTACATAGTTGGCAGAGCGATCGATTTATCAGCAAGGTGGCAACACATACACGTACCGCCGCTCCACACATGAAAATATTAAGCAAAATGTTTAAAAATAAAATAAACCGTAACGGCTGTAATTCAAATTAAACTTATGTTTCAATAATTAGTATAAAACCGAACTAAAATACATATCAGGCTAAATAATATATACATATTCAACGAAGCGTGAGCTGTTGTTTCTTGTGTAGTATTCGCTGTCGTCGTCGTCGTCGACTTCGCCGCCACAAATACAAATACAAACACACATAAAACATTTATCATCAACATCAGTTTGTATATTAACCATTTGCTGCTCGGCCAGCGGAACTTGGCCCATTTTTTCTTTTGGATCATCAGTATTGGGAACTATATCAGTTCGCTTTGTACACTTCGCCGTGGCGCTCGTGAGGAAATACAACAACAACGAAAAGAGCAGCGAGTGCTCGCAATGGTAAAAACGCATAGGAAAAAAAAAATAAAATCAATAATTATTACGCATTCTCTTAAAAACAATTTATTTTCAATTGTGTTCACTTGTGGCGTATGCGGTTTTCTACCTAATAATCGTACTATTATTAAACATACATATGTAACTATATTTCCATACATATATTTGTACAAATGTTTCCATATAGTTCTTTGTTGTTATTTAGCCAGTCAAGGTCGTTCATGTGCCGTATTTTTTTATGCCTCACCTTGATTTTCACGGACAAAAATTTTCGCGTACATATGTATGTAAATATATCCTTATATATATGTCAGATTTAGTGTATACGTAGTATAAATATTTATATTTATTTGTGTGTTTAAAGAATTTGTAAATATAATAGAAGAAAACTTGATAAAATCGGTGAAATAGTTTTATGTATATAAATATGTAAATACATTTATATATTTTCTTCATATATGTATATATTTATTGCGTTCATATATTTATATATATTAGATATTTATATATATAAAAATAAAAACTATTTTTAATTTAAACAATTCAAGTTTACAAATCTGAAAATTTTCATTGCAGAGGCAATAATCAGTTCATATATATATTATAAACTATTTAATACATTTTTTTAATTAAAGCTTCAGATTTCAAGACATAAATATAAGTATATATATTTAAATTTCTATATACTACTCTTCTATCAACATTGCTTTTATATTATTATCGAACGGTTTTTTTTTATCAGCTTTTTGTTATTATAAATATGTAAATCTTGTTGTCTTTATATTTTTTGTACATACATATTTCCCAATTGTGGTATCAAAATTTTCGTTAAAAAAAATTCAGTTTCGAAATCAGATCAAAACAAAACGAATGGAAATCTATTTTATTCTCTTATAGATTTTGATATACTTTCATTGCCTGATGTTGGCATCAAGATCCAGTCGGCCCAGTTAGTTAATCAGTTAAAGCGATATGCGCTATATTAAACCGGAGCCGTACTATAAGGTAGCTGGAGAATGTATTAAATGCGCACCGAGAAAAAACACAAACTCTCTAAATATGTGTGAAAATTAAACATAAATATTGAGAAATTAATTATAGTATCACAATTCTAATATTTTAAACTATATTTTCAGGGGCTTCCACCGTTTAATGTTACCGGCAGTCCGTTCAATGTCGTTCCTATACACAACTTTCCGGAGCTAATGAAGGATGCATGTGCGCTCATTAATTCGGAATGGCCACGTTCCGAAACTGCGCGCATGCGCTCACTGGAAGCGTCCTGCGACACATTGCCCTGCAGCCTTGTCTTAACCACGGAAGGTATGTGCCGTGTGATAGCACACCTTAAGCTCAGCCCAATAACGTCCAAGAAGAAGGCATGTTTTGTCGAATCCGTTGTTGTAGACAAAGGCTATCGCGGTCAGGGATTTGGCAAACTAATTATGAAATTTGCCGAAGATTATTGTCGTGTTGTGCTCGATTTAAATACAATATATTTATCGACCATTGATCAGGATGGTTTCTATGAACGCATTGGCTATGAATATTGTGCACCAATTTCCATGTACGGACCGCGACACTGTGAACTTCCTAGTTTACAGAATCTTAATAAGAAATACATGAAGAAGGTCTTATAGACGTCAGCACCTGTAGTAGTAGTTGTGTTGGCTTAACGAAGCTCTGTCTGCCAGCCGAATGCTTAAAGCTTTCAATCGGTATTACGCGTGCTTCTGTTAAACTAGTCAAGTTTATTGGGTAAACGCTCACGGGTTTTTTTTTAACGATCCTACTGCCGTTAAATTGATAAAATTACACACTTACATATATATATATATATATATTTATATTATATATCCTTTGAGCGTTTGTCTCCCATTACGATTCCATTATGATTACACATAAAAACTAAAGAAAAAGCTAATCAAAGAACATTCATATTACGCTCGTGTTGATTTTTAAATATTACTTTCCGCATGTATTTTTTGTTATCATTTCGAATGTTGCAAAAGTTGATAAAAGAAAAATGAAACATTTTTTTTTTTTAATTCACAATTCATGTTAATTTAATTATAAATTTTAAATTATTTTTATTTTAATTTCAAATTTACGTTTTTATAATTTATTGTGGTTTTGCAAATATGCTTACTAGACAATATATACTATAAATATATATACGATAAACATACATACATACATACCATACATATGATATGATGATAGCTCAATTATCTTCCAAATAAAAGTGTTGAATATAGTTATACTGCTATATAGTACATATCGAGTTGAGAAAAATAAAATGTTGTAGCATTAGCATTAAGCAAAAAAAAAAAATATCAATGGCAATAAATTATATTAATTATGAATTGTAGATACTTATATAAAAAAACACAATTGTATTTTTATTAGTCAGACAGGGAAAAGAAACAAACAAATAATGAAAACGGAAATATTCGTCTACAATCTGTCTGTAAAATTGTAAAATCTATGACAAGTTCAAGTTCAAGATGCTGCTGTGACAAGCCAAGAAGCATAGAAGAAAAATTGATGTGCCCCGGTAATGTTATTTTTATTACAGCTGCATGTGCCACGGCAGCGACAGCCAGCATCTTGATGGGGTCGTGAGGGGATATCAAGCGAAATACCAAAATAAACCAAAAGCACACACAATATACATACACATATACAATATACTATATGTAGTAGAGAGGCAAAGGTATTAGCCTAACAATTAAAAGTACAGTGCATATTGAATGACTAACTTTGTACTGTTGCTAATAAAACAAAATATATTCAAAAAACATTTCAAATTAAATTTATCGAAATTATTTAAATATTTGTATATTGAATCTATATATCAAGGGCTTACTGTACTAAGATACATGCTCTCATTAAATATGACTATGTTTTTCTCTTTCTACTACATACTAGCACTGCCGAAATGCACAAATAAAAGTTTTAGCATAAAGCGTTTAAGCGGAAGCATCCAATCATATAATCAGTTGGCTTTAGTTTACATAAATTTTCGTTTTTTATGTGCTGCTGCAGGTGCAAATTTTCGAAATACTTGGTTGACGTAGAATGTGACAGCAGCTAATAGGTTAAAATTTCAGGTGTCTGACCAATTCACATTTCGGATACATATTATTATTCTAATTTTATTCGATCGTCAATTGATAGCGCACGTAATTGCAATTAGAAATTTGTTTATTCAGTATTAATTTTTTTTTTTTCTGTTTATAAAAATGGATTTGTTTATAGTGCGTATATAACAATAATAATATACACACTATATAATATTATAAAATTAAATTGATTAGTTCAACTATATAAGACTTGAATATCAATGCTATTTGTACGTTTGAAACGAAAACGACGACTTCAATTTGTTGTAAAAATTTATATATATATATATATATGCATAAGTGTCGGCGATTTTAACTCGAATTAATGATGCTATTGTCCATATTTAGCTCAATGAATATTTTAATTGCTTTTTACACTTTTGGCAATGCCACACACTTTGCCATAATGTTCCGGCTGATCCAAGCTATCGACAATAAATTTACCCAAATCTTCTTTGGATATTAATCGTCCAGGCGCCTCATCGTACGCTATAGTATAACCACTTGCTGGCTCATCAGCGATATGAGGTGGTAATATTGCTATATAATCCAAACCAGATGCTTTTGTTAGATCCAACATGCGTTTATGTTCTTCATTTAGCTTATGAAATACACCAGGCACTTCGGTCAAGGGTCGCAGCAGGAATGAGGACATAACAATAGAAAACTTGGATAATTTCGCTTCTTTCATGGCTTTAATGACGTTCTCGGTGCCACGTGATAGCTCTGTGGTTGCCTCCAATTTATTTCGCGTGCCCAATATAACACAAACACCTTCAACGCCACCATCGTCCTCAATGAGTCGTTTAACATCATCGAGTTTCGTGGCATCTCCCTGAACCAATTGAACTTTGCTTTTGAAACGTTCCGGTACGGTGGGCTCTGTGCGGTACAGTAATCGCACCTTAAGACCTGAATGATAAAACAATTAATAATAATACATATATATATATATATATATATATATATATAGATAATTTTTTAAATTTGAATTTATTACCTTTCTCCAAAGCATAATCAACGACACATTGTCCTGTCATGCCGGTTCCGCCAATTACAGCAATCCGTTGCATAATGTTACTATTTTTTTTTTTTTTTTGTACGTGAATTTGAAGTGCTCACCAGGAACTTTACAGTGAACCAAATTTTTATTATGAAGCGTAAAAATGCAATATCACGACAACTGCCGCAAACTTATCGTGCACGAATCAAATCCAAAATGATTGTTATTTTCGTGCTTACCTCAGTCTTCCAGCTGATTAAGACTTACACACATGCAGTGTCACATATGTATGTATGTGAAGTGTGTATTGGTGTTAGTGTACATAGTGTTCATAAGCGCCGTAAACTAGAGAAACTGTAAACATTAATCATTCAGATAAGTTATCACGTACGCCATCACACATACAACATACAAAAATATACATAAATGTATATGCATTTATTTACAAATTTAAATGATAACAGTATTTTGTCAATAATAGAATTAGAATTGGCATAGCGATCCCATGATACACATGGCGGCTTCAATTAGAAAAAAAAAGTGTAATTGAAGCATTAGTATCTATACAAATGAAGTTATTATAAATATACATTAACATTTAAATAAACATGGAAATATCAAAAATTAATTACTCTTTGAATTTCGATAACAGAGTGGCCACTTTACATACACACATATATATTTGCAAATCGATTAAATACTAAAAACTTGGTGACTTTGTTAATCGAACGAAGCGTTGCCCCATCGAGTTTAAATTAAAAATTGAAGCGCGCATACTAATTACGCCACGGATTCTTCCTCGTTGGCGGCGGAATATGGATTATCTGCAGGATTTTTTACGCGTCTGAGTGTTATTCCCAACTTTAGTTCGCTTAAGAAATCTGTTGTCGGCGGTTTCTTTTCCGCTCTAGGCTTAATGCCACTAATAGTCGCTGATTTTTGATCGACTTTCTGCGAGGAATATATAAAGTTGTAAGTATAAAATTTATTATTAGAATTATGAAATTAATCTTACCTTTAAACTGACGCCCTTTCGTATGCTCTCTAAGAATGCATCGCGATTATCAGCTGCAGCAGCTGGCGCCACCTTAGATGGCTCAGACTTTTTAACAGCCAATGGTAGAGCAGCTCCGCCAGCTGGTGGTGGTGGTGGTGGCATTGGTGGACCACCACCCATTATTGGTGGTGGGGGTGGTGGTGGCGGTGCAGCGCCACCAGATGTCATAAGCGGTGCTGGTGGTGGAGGTGGTGGTGGCGGTGCAGTTGCTGCATTCATCGGTGCTGGAGGAGGCGGTGGTGGCGGTGCTCCACTTGCAGCTGCAATGATTGGTGCCTGTGTTCTTCCAATACCAATTGCAGTCACTGGCGCTGATGGTGGTAGTAGATTAGCTCCACTCAAGTTCTTAGTTGGAGTCTTTGGCTTTAGTTGACTGCTCGGTGTAGGCGGATTACTTGATTGCAAGGTACTAACTTTAACCGGTGGTGGAGGCGGTTGTTGTTTCAATGGCGCATACTGTACAGAGTTTGTAACGGGGCTGCTAGGAATTATCGTTGGTTTAGGCGGTGCCGGGGGAGCTACTCGCATTGTGCCCACCTTGCGTTGTGACGGTGTCGAAATTGTTGCATAATTTTCAGTCGGAATCTGTGGCCTTGCCGGACGTACATCTAGGGCCGATGGATACGGACGTGTATTTGCTGCAACAACAGCTGAAGGAGGTGGCGGTGCTCTCGATTTGTTATGCTGTGCTGGCATCACTTTGACTGGCACCACAGTGCCAACTTCAGGCTGCTTTGGCACAACAGGTTGCATTTGAGGCAAATCTATATCAGAGATATCCACAAAACGTGACGTAACCGATGCGTAATTGGAATAATGGGAACTGGGTAAAGACTGCTTGCGAATAGGTGGTGGTGGGGAAGGCGGCGGTGTTATCTGATTATTAGTGGAGACTGTAGCATACATCAGCGTTGGTGACTTTGCTCGAGCAGATTGCGTTTGCTTCTTATTAGGCTATAAAAGAAATGGAATTTGGTATATTTGTAACTGTTAATAGTGTAAACTAATTTCTTACCAGCCATGTATAATTAGATTGTACAATCCTTGTAACAAGATCTTGACGTCGTATTCCAGCAACATCATCCTCGGTGATGCCATGCTCCATCATATATTTCCTCAATACATTATCGTTTGCGCCCGCATTCAAATCAAATGCATTACGTGTTCGATCTCTTGTAACATCTCCCGCCACATGTTGAAAATTGATCGGTCCACTAATCTCATATTTAGAACCTTTATTACTAACAACAACACTGTTGGCAAAGCTTGGACCCGGCATTGATGACAAACTATTAGCTGACGAAGATTTACTCATTTTGGGACTTCCGTGTGGTGTCGATCTAGTTGATGGTGGTGGTAGTACAGCTGGTGGTGGATTGGCAAATACGTCGCTGCTCACCTGCATGCACGGCGGCTACAACAAGAAAGAGTAAAGAAAAAAAAAATAGAAATTTGTGTGGTTATAGCTAGTAAAACATGTGTGGTAGAATTCCGACTAATTTATGGTATAAATATGAGCAATGGAATTCGAATTGAAATTGAAATTCAAATTGGAATTGGAATTGAAATTTGAAATGTTTCATATGCTATGTATGTAAAGTGACTGTATGTATGATTCGTACCACCCAATAACCGGGCTCTTTGTGACTTCGTATTATGTCATAAACATAAGCACGTCTCTGGATCGCTGGTATATTCTCAATATCATCGGGTAAATGCGCCTTACGCAAATATAATTGTAGCATCTCATCTGTACCACGACCACGTACATCGAACGTCCTACGAAAATCAATAGCTCTGCCCTGCAGTTGTCTAAACTCAACAGGTTCCGAGATATATGCATACGTCATACTCTCCATATCCATGATGCATAAGTTTATATATATTTATATATAAATTTTTATATACCATATATAAAGTTTATTTGCAACTCTGAAATGTGCGAGGTGGCACTACATTAATACACTAACAAGCTACTTGGACCCATCATTAGTACAAACTGCCATATGTATCCGTATCCATTCCGACGCATTATCTTCTAGCAAAAAAAAAAAAAAAATTTTTTTTTTGTTTTTTTTTGCAGATAAGAAACGCTGCGCGATACTTTTATTTTTAATTTTCTTTCATTTTTTTTTAAATTTTTATTTATATTTTTTTTTTATCAATTTACGGATTTCTATTGTTTAATGCTGATGAATCATATATCGTGAGAGGTATAAACATGCAGCAAAAGCAATCATATGAGAAATAACATTTTGTATTTGCTTCTTTGCCCCTTTCCCTGCGTTTACCGTCAAGATTAGCCGCAGAGCTCGAATTGACGAAATCCACCGCACAACAAACTGAGGTCAAATTAAATTATAGTTATACAATGTATATATATATATATATACTACATTTATGGTATTAATATGAAACAGATATATATGTACACAAAGTTTATATACACGTTATAAAGTGTACGGGCCGAGCTAAGGTAACGCACTGATTAAGGGTGCTGGTATTTCACAGCGTTTACTCATTTCGCGAAGCTTGTGTTATCTGAAAAAGCAGATACTGATAACAACGGTGCTAGGATGTGGATGGGGAACTTTGTGTGGTAGGCAATGTAATCACTATTTACCTGTCGCAGTCGTTTTTGGCCAATTTGTTAAGTTTATTGAATCCCTCAACTATTTCTATAAAAATATTTTACTTATTTAATGCAATTAGTTACTACTTTGACTAAAAATTTCTAAAGTTAAAAATACTATTAACACTTTTAGTTTTTTAGTAATAATCTAATTTTATGTTACTTCAAAAGTGACTAAGTGAACAATAGAGCTGATAAACGCTTAAATCGCCACGATTCGACTAGCACAATAAATTCCAAACTTCCTCACAAGCACAAAATAAAATATATATACACATATATGTATATATATATAAATATAAAATATATATATTAGATATCTATCTAATAAAAATATGCGCAGTTTTCAAGTTTATTTTTTTTTTGGTATTTACAAGCAAACCAAAGGCGCACAATCAATTAAATTGTCAATTAATGTGTAAAACATGCTTAAATTTCAGAGTTTATAGAATATAAGTTTTATTTTAGTATGAGTAAAAAATATGAATTTATTTTTATTTTAATATGTATTTATATTTATATATTTTATATATTTATTTATATTTATGAATCTTATGTTTATTTAAAATTTATTTTAAACATTATTTTTTTTTATGTCTTCAATTTAGAAATCTATCTTACAATATATACTATGCTTTTATTTAGATTAAACAAATAATAAAAGAATCTTTAACTGCTTGTAAAATATTTGTGAGTTTAAAAATAATTTTCTATTTTATTTATATTATTTTAAATTCCAACAGTCTTTTTTATCTACATAGAAAACTATTCAAGAAACTTTATTAATTTATATAGTAAATTATTACGTGTTGGTGAAAACATTATATTTAAAATTTATTAGAGGTAAATAATTGTGGTTTATTTTTCATTCAACATTAATTCTTTTATTAAAGAATATAAAAATATGTATGTTATTCTCTTTAGCGGATCAAATGAAACTCATGAAGCATATCAAGAATTTCATCTTTCTATGTTTAAATACTTTCTAAAAAAAAAAATTTGTTTTTTTTTATAAATTTAAAAAAAATTTTAAATTGTCAACAAAGGTTGTCATGTAAGAATTGTAAATATTTGACGGTTAAGACAATGTTGAGTTAATTAATGTTATATTTGACAAATTTTTGACATAACTGTTTATTAAGAAAAATTTGTTGACTTTTATTTTAGTCACTTTAATGCCAACTGTGAAACAGAAATCTTCGCTAGAAAAAAAAATTAAAAAAAAAAATCCTTTATTTTTCTTGACGTTTTTGATTTTGATTTTTTTCGTTTTAATTTTAATTTTTTATTTTTTTTGTTGTGTTTTGCATTTAATTTGATAATATGAATAACGAATTGCAGCCTTATGATGATGGTGAATTTCTTTTGGCCGAATTCGAGTGTGATACGACGAGTGCTGTGCCAAATAACCAAGTTTTACATGAAGGTGCCACTGTCCTGGTATCCAATGAGGAAGATGGCATTGTTAACTATGAAGATTTGACAAAATTCTTTGATTTGTCGACTGCCGTAAGGATTCAGACGGATTATGCTGTGGAGCGTACTTTGGCAGATCCAACGTTAAAGCAAATATTGGAAGATGGCAATGATAAAGTTGACTTTGATCCAGAAGAAGAGCAGGAGAAATTACGTGAATTTCTCGAAGGTGCCACACCAAAGATTATAAGTAATTTTTAATATATTATTTATTTTATTCTATTTTGTAATATTGTTTTATTGTATTCATTTTGATTAAGGTGAGACATGCCCGATTGCTGCTCAAGTTGCAGCAGCAAGCAGCTATCGTTTCATCAAATGCTCCAATTGCAGTGCACTCTTTGATGCACCATCATTTCAGAGTCACATCTGTGAATACGATGCAAATCAGAAACCAATTGTTGCACAACAAAATAAAACATTGCCAAGCACGGATAAGTCCACCGTGCCACTGAAAAAACCAGCAAGTGAACGGATCATTGTCGAAAATCAAGTGCGCATACGTCGCTATATGAAAGAAGAGCTTAAATTTGATCTTGAAACGGGCATCGATAGCTCAAAGACCAAAAAGTCATCGACCAAGGGACCCAACGAGTGCAACATATGTGATCGGAAATTTGTCCATGCTTCAGGCCTAGTGCGTCACATGGAGAAGCATGCATTGGATTTGATACCCACACAGGCCAATGTACAGCATAATTCACCATCAGCATTGGGTTTGCTTGTGGTACTCAAATGTAATTTCTGTGGTCGCGTCTTTTATGATCCCAAAATGGCATTGGATCATGCTCTCGTGCATCATAAGCCACGTACTGAGGATTCCGATGGCATTATGACAACCAATGATGAAGTTGATTTAAAGCAACAGCTGCAGGAACTCATGGATAATGGTGAACAAGTACTTAAACTTGGTGCCTCATTGGAACCTCTTTCAAAGGATCTGGATAAATTTTCTACTGTCATCTTGGGTAATGTGCTGCAATGTGAATTCTGTGATTTTATCTTTGCGGATGTTTCCTACTTGTTGACACATTCGGCCACACATGTGCCAGAGCGACGCTTCGAGTGCACAGCCTGTGATCTATGTATGACCACAGCCAAGGAGGCGAGTGTTCATTATCAGACTGATTGCGTTTATATGCGTGAGGGACTTAAACAATTGCAGACATTGCCCAGTCGTTACTTTGTTTGCAATGTGTGTGAGCTGAAGTTTGCCAATGTGGAGCTACTTCAGGAGCATCGGTAACAAAATCCAACTACTTCTAGATATCTTTATGTTAATGTCTTATTCGTTTTTTTTTCTAGGTATAGTTGCTATCATTATTTTCCACGTCTTAGTGAGACCGGCAAACGCCTATTGCTTCCCTGTGAGTTTTGTAGCATCAATTTTGAGTTTGCTCATGAGATTCAACCGCATTACGAGGAGAAGCATTTGAATAAGAAGAAACGTGAGAAGGAAATCCGTAACACTGGCGATGCCACAGCTGCAAGACGTTTGCGTCAATATCTTTGTGATATTTGTGGCAAGTCATATACACAATCGAGTCATTTGTGGCAACATCTTCGCTTCCATCAAGGTAAGTAAAAATCATTAGAATGTGATTCCGAGTTGTGCTTAAGTTTCTATATGGTATGTTGCAGGTGTCAAGCCATTTGTTTGTCAGGAGGAGAATTGTGGACGGAAATTCACCATACGTCCAGATCTCAATGATCACATTCGCAAATGTCATACAGGAGAACGACCATATCATTGCCTTGTCTGTGGCAAACGTTTTCTTACCGGCTCTGTCTTTTATCAGCATCGTCTCATTCATCGTGGCGAACGACGCTACGAGTGCGATGAGTGTGGCAAACGTTTTTATCGTGCAGATGCACTTAAGAATCATCAACGTATCCATACGGGTGAAAAGCCCTATGATTGTCCATTTTGCACAAAGACGTTTCGTCAACGTGGTGATCGGGATAAACATGTTCGTGCACGTCATTCGCATTTAGATGCCAATGCACGTTTGATGATGCAAATGCAAAAGTTCGAACTGGAAACAGCTGCTGCTCTTAAGGCCAAGCAAATACAGGAAGGGACAAATGATTTTGCTGTTGATGGTTCAGTTGCTGCATTAGTAGGTTTACCATCATCCTCTATGATTCCTGATCAAGCGTTTGATATGGTTGAATTAGATCCGAATGATTTCTGTGAGGGTGCAGATTTCGTGCAAGATTTACCAATGTCTGTTAATAATCAAGACTATGAGCTTGTTCAGTATAACGAACTAGATGGACTGGATACGATGGAAACGCAACAATATGGAACGGATAACGCTAAAGTTGTGGTCGTGGAAAATAATTCATCTCAGCCGTTTTACTTTTAATAATTTTGTATTCTAGAATTAAAATGTATACCATTAATATATATTTATATATATGTATATATAATATAATAAATGAATAATTTAAAATTAATTCCTGTAACAAGTTAATTTGAATTGTATCTATCGCGGCAAATTCACTGTTTTGCAGAGCCCTCATGTTAATCATTGTTATTTTGAACATATATTAAAAAACGCGGACTTTTCGTTGTAGGTAATATTAACATCTGGCAACTCCGTTCCATTTAACAATGTTTTAAATTATTAGTGTTGGTAAACACTATCGACTATCGTTTAAAAGGTGGCAACGTAGGAATCTGACGTTTCTACTGTCAAGCAGCCATTTTTTCCCCTTTTCTTTCTTTTCGATTTTTCCATCGTAGACGCCAACATGGGTTTCGCTACTCTCTGGTACTCGCATCCCCGCAAATATGGCCAAGGCTCCCGTAGCTGGTATGTAAAATCTTGCTGTTGAAATTGTGAATCGTTAATTGTATAATTTGCTTGTATGCTTGCTATTATTAGTTGTATTTTGTTGCATTGTTGATTTGCTTTGTGTAATTGAGGTTATGCCCGTACAAAATTTGCATGTGTTCAACTTTGAGTGTACACCCAAAATGTTGTTTTGTTGTATTTTTGCTTGTGGGATGAAAATTCCTTGTTTAAATGTTCATTTTTGCCCCCGGTTGAGTACGGAAAATGTGTGAAATATCATGGACAATTTCCTTAATTAAGGGTGGCCAAAGCAATGTTGCAGCTGGCAATAACTGTTTACCATTTGTCAAAAAAGAAAAAACGGTGGACAGCCGGCTGCAGCGACAGCTATGCAACATAATTCAACTGGCAGTGATAAGATTATTGTAACAAACAAAAACTGATAAGTATATACATATTATGATTTCAGCCGCGCCTGTTCTAACCGTCACGGTCTGATCCGCAAATACGGTCTGAACATTTGCCGTCAATGCTTCAGGGAATACGCCAACGATATTGGCTTCAAGAAGGTAAGGATTATAAAATATTTTCTTGCGCTATATATTTGCATGTTTCTAATATTGATTTTGTTTTATTTTTATTTACAGTTGGATTAAATAAATCCTCTTTAATCGTTGACATGCGTTAAGTGTGTTCAACAACAAAAAAAAAATTTGCATATTAATAGGAGCAGTCGCCAATTGGGGACTTCGCTTATTAATATGCGCAACAGCAACAACAACCAAGCAACAACTAATCATTTGGAGATTTAAATGACAACAAAGCTGGAAACAGAAGAAAAACAATAAAAGGAATACAATAACTGGATACGAGATTTTTTTTTTAAAGAGATCCCGTAAAAAAAAGGAGAGAGCAGATGCCGAGTCAAATCTCTTAGATAAAGCGTATGGGGGGAAAACTTCCATACCGCTCGACAAACATAAATAAAACGAAAGTTAAATCTCATAGCTAAATTCCGCCATGCATTGTTAGTTGTTGCCTTCTACGAAGGTTCTTTATTTAAATCTCCGTTTGATTAAACCTATAACAAGTGACGTAAACAATTGTCTTTTTATTTTGATTATATTTGTGCGTTTGATATATTTGCATCCTTATTGCATATAGATACATTGCATGCTCAAATCCCATGTCACTACAAATGCCGGAAGCTAACCAAGTGCAGTGTCACACTAACTTTACTTCCTCATTTCAAAATGAAAATATTGGGTTAATGGTATCCAAGGGGATTGGGTTGCTGCTGCACCGACGACGATTCAAACTGCGCTTGAGCCCAAAAAAAAAAAAAATAAATAAAGAAAAAAGCGAACGCAAAACTTTCAACATGCAACAAGAGCAAACCAGTTTGTTTAGTGGCCCACTCTTGGTAAGCTCTTAACTCTCAACGCCCGCTCTCAAACTCTTTCGCTCTCGCTTTTGAGCTCTGTGCTCTGAGCTCTGCCTACACACAAGTGTCGAATAATCTCAGCTGTTGATACTTGGTTTTGTTTTTGTCTTTTTCTGCCAAAACTTAACATTTTGCACATTCGCGCGCTGAGTTGAAGTTAGTTGCTTGAAGTCTAAACAACGCGACGGATTTGCGTTGAAATAAAAGTCAAATCATTGTTGGGTGTTACAATGTAAATCTATTAAAGTAATTTTCGCGACGTTTAACATTTGTAGAAGGCAAAAAAAACTGGTAAATCAATTTCAATTGATGTTGTGCTATAATTTGTTGTGTGTATTTTTATTTTTTATTACTCATTAACTTCGTGACCTGGTTACGGTTTTAATTAAAATCAAGAAATGAAATTGCCAGTATTATGGCATTTAGTGCTACTGTTGCTACTTCTTCTAAGTTGCTTTTGCCTGTTGGCCACGGCAAATGATGCAACAACAACAAGAGTGACGGCGCGACGTCACAAAAATGCAACCAAAACGTATGCCCCAACAACAGAGGAAACATTTGTGCACGACAGTAGTCAGATCAGTTCCCGTGGCCAAAGATCGCGTATCGTTGCACAATATAAGCTGCCGCTTGATGTTGCAGCACAATCAACATTGGACAGCAACAGTCACAGTATTGTTGAGAGCAGCAGCAGCAGCAGCAGTAGTAGCAACAGAGTGCAACCCACACGTAGGCGTAACCAAATGCTTGTAAGACGCAAGCCAACAAATAGCAGTAAAATAACAACAACAACAACATCTACTACTACTACTACAACAACAACAACAAGTGAGTAATGTGCATGCAGTGCAGTTAGTATACTTGATTTAGTTGGAACTGGACTTTAGCATATGACCGCTGTAAAGGCAAACGACTTGTCACAGAAGCGAAGTGAAGCTGTATGGCACTGACCTAGCTTTCAATTTTAAAGATTGGTAAAGGCGACGAGAAGTTTTGTGAGCTGAAGAAAACAAGCACAAGCACAAAACATGCACGATAATTATGCGGTGTCAGTGCCGATAACTGGAGCAAAGCTTTCAAATTCATATTGTTGTTGTATTTTTGTAGCTGCACTCAATCCAAACAGCAGGCAGACCTTGATAATCTTGTTAAGACTTAACTTGGACTTTAACAGCAACATTGCTTGGTGCTTTTAAAAAAATAAATAAAATAAAATAAAATGCAAAAATGCAAATGTAAATTTATGATATGTAATGCTCTGTACCCACTTAAGGCCCATAATCTATCTCCAAGTTCATGATGTGTGTCGCCCTTAACAAGGATATTGATTGTTTAACACCTTTTATTACTATTATTGTAATTAATTTTATGTTTTTTTTATGCCTTTATGTTTTATGTTTTATGTTTTATGCGCTAACTGAAGCAGTCAACAATTTTTTTTTGGTATTATTCCACCTTGAACTTAACTCACAATTAGCGCGTTTTATGATGCGCAAAATTTGTATACAAAAATTTATATATTTTAATTTTTTTTTTCTGTGCCATGCTAAAACATTTGAAAATATTACTCATGGCGTTAACTCTAATCGAGGCAATTGGGTTGCAAACAGTAGTGCTTGATTTTTCCCAGACATTGTTTGAGCCCAAGACCCAAAAAAAAAAGAAAAAAAAACAACTGTTGAAATTGCATTGACTTACATTTTGGCCTGCAATGTGAGATTGTTGCGTATTACAAGATGTTAAACATGTTAAAATCAACAACAGATGCTTGCAGATACTTGAATACATAACTATGAGATCTATGTAAATGTAAATAATTAGATGCAAAAATTATTACTGTGAATCATAGATAAATGTGTAAATGTCTTTAGATTGTCGACAGTAGCAAGAGCTTGTTCATAGTTGCCATATATATATTTAAGTTGTTGCCCCATTAAAGTTATTTCATTTTACGATCTAACACGAAAATTGTTTATACATATGTATGTATGTATATCTGATGCTACATTTGTCATATTGTCTATCTATCTGTAAATCAATTTATCAATTTGTACGAACAACTTTTAGTCATAAATTAAATTAAAAAGCAAAAAAAAAAAAAAAACATGTAAACACTTTTAATTTTCTAGTCAGCGGAGATAAAACAATTTAAAAGCAAAATTATCGACAGCGTGCCAAAATGAAAATATTTTCATTATAAAAACTAAATTTTCAACAGATTGTTCCTATGGCAGCTATATGATATAGTGATCCGATTTGGGTCAAATTTAGTTGACACGTGCAAGTCGTTACTAAAGACGGATAAAAAACTGAATTTTCCGATCAATCTTTTCTATGAAAGCTATATGATATAGTATTCCAATGCGGCCAGACGGACATGTACATTTAGCTTCTACTGTTCCGCTGCGCATCCTGAGGTTCGTTACAAACTCCAGGCCAAAATTAATGTAACTCCTGCAAGCGTATAATAAATCTCCAAATCCAGATTATATCTGGAATGAAATTTTTACCAGTTATATCACAGTTCAGCTCACACAGTTTACATTTGTTTCATAAAGTATTTATAGTTGATAGTCGAAGGTTTTCTTGGCAATCCTCTTTGCAAACTAAAAAAAGAGAAGAAGACAATTATGATGCTCTCGACCAGGGAATTAAGGCATAAGTAGGTCAAATAGTGAATGGATGTACATGTATAAAAGTATGTATATCTATGTATATACAGCATATCCATAAATAATTCAATTGGCAAAATGGTAAGGGAAGGGATAGGTGAGGAAATTGAGGCATCGACTTTATTGTTATTATTACACATTGTCGGGAACGCTTTTCGCTCCAGCGCCAACTATATATATGTAGCTATAAAAATTACTTTCAACCGACGGACAACGAAAACAAAACAAAACGAAAGAGAGAGAGAAAAAAAGAAAACGATGTACATAGTTTTAGTACTTGTTTTAATGATTGTTTACCGGGTGACGGGAACTGCGCTTTAATTATCATGCAACGTTTGTGATTTGGAGCAGAAACCGTTATGACCATTATTTTTGTTGTTATTGTTGACTAATCTAATTATTTTTGGTTTTTCTTTTTTACACGCATAGCGCCACGTCCAAGTTTGGCCAATGGCTTCAATTTCTTTAATTCAAATTTTTGGAATTTTGGACAGCAAAGTCTTGTTCCTGTTAGTGCACCCACAAAGCATCCACCGCATCCGCCAAAGAAGTTTACACATGCCACAGTTAGCAGTGCCAAGGAGGAGAAACTTAATTATCGTAAGCAACAGAAACCAAGGCGCATAACAACAACAACAACAACAACTGTTAAACCGATAAAAGCAACAACAACAACGTCAACAACAGCACGAACAACAAGCACAGATGGTCCATTCCGTATTGCATTGCCAACATTAACATTTCCAACTGCTGCTGGCAGTGCCAAGGATAAGGAAAAGGATAAACGGCATACGGCCGATCTGAGATTACGTTTCAATTGTCCACGCGAAAATGAAGTGCGTTTCCAACTGTTTCCCAAGATTTGCAAGACAGACAAAGATTGCGCCGTTTGGCAGCGTGATGAACTTTGCTGTGATATCTTTGGTTCCAGCAGCTGTGTTGCAGGCATTGCCAAGCCATTGGAGGAAACAGCACACTCACGTTTGTTGATTGCCACACAGCTGCACAGCTGCATTTAATCAATTTTCAATGAAATTCATTTCTGTTTTTTATTTTTTTCAGCTATACTTGGTTTGATACCACGCAAATGTCCGACACGTCCGTTGGCTGAATTATGGTGGGATGTACAGGAATGTCAAACGGATATGGATTGTTGGCCACGTCTTTGTTGTCCGGATGGACGTAGACGTTATTGTCGCACATCACAGCCAGAGCTAGAGACGGTGCCGGTGCCCGTTAAGCGTTCCTTTGACTATCGTAAGTTTCCTTTGACTGAAACTTCCAAAAAGACAAAAACTTTATTTTTCTTCATCTATGAACAGTCACAGAGTATTTGGAGTGCACAGCCCCGCCACCGGCTATATTTGATTTGCATCCAAAAGCATGCACCTCGACGCTAGACTGTTTTCCCAATGTATGCTGTCAGGAGGCGGGACTGCGACACTGTCGACCGCCTAAGAAATCGGTGCTCACACTAATGGCAAACTTTCTCAACGTTGATTTTGTGAAGCGTTTGACACAGAATATTGTTATCAAGTAGAAGTCACACACACACACATGCACTCGCATAGTTAACACATACAGACACACATTTATGCATTCACTCACATACACACACACATATATATGTACATAATTACATAAAATTTAAAAAAAAAAAAAAACACGTTCATACGTTCACATATTTTTTATTAAAAATTTAAACATGCTTAAAAAAAAAAGATGAATTTCTATTTATTTTTTTTTATTTTTATTTCTTATATAAATGTTAAAAAATATTATTGTTAAAATTAAAATTGATATGTTTTTTTTCCTATTTGAAAATGTGTTTTATTCGACGATTATTATCGAAAATAAACAGCTGTTACATGGAAGATTATAATTATAAAAAAACAAGAATTGAATTTCATTGGTCTAGACAGCAGTTGCAGCTAAACTAAAGAAATTCCTAAATACTTACTATACCCGGGTTACCCAAAGAGAATTGAGAGTATAATGATTTTATGAGAACAGCACATAACATAACACATAACATTAGTAGGTCGACCCCAAAAAGTATATATACAGTAGAATCCGTTTATAGCGACTTTTAAGGGACCAATGATTTTACGTCGTTATAAGGGGATTTTACTATATATGTATATGTATATTCTTGCTCAGGATCAACAGTCGTGTCTATCTCTCCGACTCTCTCTCTCTCTTCCACTCTCTCGACTGTTACCTGTTTATATTATTTTTAAAAAGTTAAACGCATAAACGAATTAAAAGTATCTTTTACCTCGAGATTGAGAACTTTTATTTACACAACAAATTTCAAAATAACCGTTGCGGCGTAATAGCTCTATCATTCTTATATCAACTGATAACTGTTATAAGCATGCATATGTACATATATGCATGTATGTGTTTATAGGTATCTGTTATAGCTGCCATGAGACCTACTTACACCTTTACTTTTAGTCTTAGACAATAAAAACGATTTGTCAAAGCTTCCACTTTGCTTTTTTTTATGCAGCTAAATGCGTCGTCTCGCCACTATTCAGTGTATATATGTATATGTATATATGTGTGTGTGTATGTATTTATGTATCTCGGCAGTTTTTGCAGCTAAGAGGTTAAAAGGTGTCGAGTTACCTTTGTGGCCTAAGTATACAATATATATATATATACATACATACATATGTATATTTTTTATTATTATGAACATAGAATCAAGGAAGGTCAAGTTCCTACCTTGGCTTTACGTTTTAAAGTGCATACAGAAGTCTGTGAAAATGCGCAGATTGTCGAACAAAATGTCAAAGGTCGGCGAAAGTCTACAAAGTATATGTATCTATATACAGATATATATATAAATAAATATACATATAGCAAAAGTTTTTCAATTGAAGCTTTTAAAAACTATAGAAATACGCAGGCAAATTTCCTCTTTTTACCTATAGCTTCGATACAGAGAGAGAGAAAGAATTGACAAATGCATTTTCTTTGTAGAACAAATAAATTCTCACATTTATTTATTCAATTAAATCAATTGCCGCACAGTATTTGAGTTAATTTTACATTCATTGAATTTAATACCATAAATTACTGTTTATTTTATTGCTTATATAATTCTATATATATTCTTTAAAATTCATCATATCATTATAATATTGCAATTCATTGTTTTACACATTTTAAATAGAAAATGCAACGACAAATTTATGCAGACAAAGCAATTGTAGAAAAAACTATGGTTTCAAATTTCTCACAAGTTTCAGAAATAGCTAGAATAACAGTAAAAAGAACACCTGACTAATATTATGCAATAAGCTTTTCAGCAGTACAAGAAAATCACACATACACACACACACAGACAGACACACATGCACACATACATATAAAATAACATATCAAGAATTGCGTTGAAATTTGGTTTATTGCATATTATAAAATAAATTGAGAAGAATCAAATAATAAATGTTAAATAAAATAAATATAACATTATTATTATTATTTTTTTTTTTGTAAAAGCTGCATATGCAAATGCAAATCAAATATTATGTAAATATCATTTTGAAAGTGTTTTCAAAGTTGTCGATCAACGTTTTCACTTGGAGGAGCAGCCGCACTTGGACTTGTTGTCGCCACCGCATTTGCAGTCACTGCCACAATTGCAGGATCCCTTGTTTGTCTGGGAGCATTTGCAACCTATGTAGAAAAAGAATCAAATAAAATATTAATTTTATTTATTAATATTTAAAAAAGAAAGAAAAGAGAAATCAGGATATTTTGTAACTTACCACTTCCGCATGGGCAAGGCATTTTTGTAGATTATTTGTTTTTATTTAAACGGATTGCACAAAACTAAGAATATTTCTTCACTTAAGTGATGAGTCACTTTTCTTTAGCTTCAGAATACGACTGATGCCCAATCCGTGGATGTTGCACGAATTTATACACTTTCGAAACGAGGCTTTCCACACGGCGAGCGGGCGCTTTAATTCCAGTTTTGCACACGCCGGCCGGCGTCGCTCAATAACTTTCGAGCCGTGTGCAAAACATGCTGTGATAAAGCTTTTGAAAGTTTATTATGGTTTGTGTCTTAGCTAAATGTTCTCTTCCATAATATGCCATTAACCGTTATGCTCGTACAAATACAGAGCGCAAGCGTTTGAAAATGAGAGAATATTTAGCAGAAGAGAAGAAGAAGAAAAAAAAAATAGTTGTGGTGGATTAATGGGGCGGTACTGGGATTGCTTATCGTACACTGTTCTCAATGTAGACCCTTGTTGTCTATCTGTCCATCATCAACGACATCGCCTATGCTAGAGCCAGTGCCAGTAACTGTGCTCAGTCTCTGCCTCTACCTTTGCCTGTGAGAACTGTTTGTGTCTCTGCCAGCGAATGGGAAAGCGAATGTGAGTATTTCCGAAGAGTCAGTGGCAGTGTCAGTGTTTTTCCGTTTGCTGAGTGCGCCTGCAGCAAGAAAAATCGTATGACATTTTTGCAACGAATTTAAGTGCAACGAAATGCCAAAGCAGCTAAAAGTAAATAATACGCAAATTATTGTTATTGTTTCGATTATCCCTGTGGACTAACACATACCAACGCACAAGAACACACATACATAAATACAAAAATGCATACATACATACATGTATATAAAGTAACAATTTTGTATAGAAGTGTGGCAACATTTTGTGTATTTTCCTAGGCCAACCAACAATCAGCTATCAGTTAAGTGTATGTGCATATCTGCGTATGCGTTTGCATCTGTGTGTGTGTGAGTGAGTGAGTGTGTGGGTATGCGTATATTTTATAGGTGGAAAATGCAACACACATAAAATCAATAAATCCAAGCCAAAATAAAGTAAGCAAAAATCAAAGACAATGCGTGTGTGTTTCTGTCTGTATGAATGTGTGTGAGCCTTGCGTGTGTGCAAATGTGGGCGTGGGAAAGAAAACAAAAAGCACAAAACAGAACGAATTGCGTAGGAAATTAAGGTGGAAACTCAGGACATAGGACATGAGACACACAGAACATAGAACACAGGACACGGTGTGCGGAAGTGAACAATTTAAAGTTTGCGGTCAACAAAGCAGTTTAGATTCAACACACATGCAAAATATATATATACATATGTATGCATGCATGTATATAAATTTCCATGTTGTTCGTGTGTGTGTTTGTATGTACACAGGAAAGGGCAGCAAGCGATTATTTTGACCACCCACGCATTTAATTGTAGTTGTTGTTAACGTTTGCTATATCGCCTGCACTTCAAAGCATCTATTAATACGCTGCATGTAGGCGTCCAAGCGTCCATGTGTGTGAGTGCGTGTGTGTGTGTGTGTGCTATAAGCGGGAAAGCTTCCCATCATCAGGCAAATGAGCTGATACCTGAAGCCCAATCACAAGCACAAAGTCAGCCGCAGCCACAACCGTTGCCGCCCACACTGCTTACACCGCCTACACCGCCCACACATTAATAATAGTATATGGTCATAATAATGATGATAATCATAATGATAATGATGTTGATGATATTTCGCATTATGACGTTCACCAACGGCGTGAAACAGATCCGTTCGCTTTACTTAATTTTAACAATAATAATAATAATATTATATATATATATATAAAAAAAAGTAATAATCAATACCCTTACCACCAAACTATAGAAAGGAAATCTAAATTTGCACGTCACGACAGCGTTAGATTTTATTTTTTTTTGTTTTTGGTTTTCCTGTAGGGTGACTTCAAAAATCTAAACACAACCCGAACGTGCCGTTAAGAATTTGTTGGTGTGCGTGTGTGGGCGCAATATGATGAATTGTTTTCATTTCTATTTTGTTCCTTAATCGTTGCAGATAAACCAAAGTATGGCGCTCAAGTAAAGTACACTCAAAACCGTCAAACATCGAAGCGAAAACAACAACAACAAGCCTTCAACGTTTTGTTTTTTTTTTTTTGCCAACGAAATTAACTTAACTCAGCCAAAACGACGGACCCTATCGACCCAACTTCCGTAACTATGACGGAGCAAAAAAATCAAGTGACGCGCGCAGCACCGGAGCAAAGCAACGATTATCGCGTTGTTGTCTTCGGTGCTGGCGGCGTTGGTAAAAGCTCCCTAGTGTTGCGCTTTATAAAAGGAACATTCCGTGAGAGCTATATACCCACCATTGAGGATACCTATAGACAGGTTAATGGACACAACATAATCATGACTCATTTTACCTAGCTTATACATATGTATTTCTCCATACACTCCTTAGGTTATTAGCTGCAACAAGAATATTTGCACTTTACAAATAACAGATACAACTGGATCGCATCAGTTCCCGGCCATGCAACGATTGTCTATCTCAAAGGGACATGCATTCATTTTGGTTTATTCAGTCTGCTCGAAACAAAGTCTAGAAGAACTACGTCCAATTTGGGCACTCATTAAAGAGCTAAAGGTAACATTTTATATTTCACATTTTTCGGCTAATGTTCATCCAAGCGGAAGTTATTAATTAGTATATATATATCTATTTATAGGGCGATGTTAACTCTATACCAGTTATGCTGGTGGGTAACAAGTGCGATGAGAGTACTGAGCTTCGTGAAGTGTCACAAATTGAGGGACAGGCACAGGCAACAAATTGGAGTATATCGTTCATGGAAACATCAGCTAAAACCAATCACAATGTTACCGAGCTATTTCAGGAATTGCTCAATATGGAAAAAACACGCACCGTTTCCCTACAGCTCGATACGAAAAAGCAAAAGAAGCAGAAGAAGGAAAAGAAATGCAAGGAATCAAATGGCGCCATACCAGAGAATGGTGATGCTAGCGCAAGTGGTGGAAGCGGTGTTAAGGAAAAATGCGGCGTTATGTAAACGTAGTTTTGCATGGTGAGCAAATTTTTTTATTGGTGACAGACAAATACTCGCATTGGGATATATAGTGGCAGTACTCGAAAACTCATCCCATACACACACACACACAAAAATACACATACACATATATATATATATATATATACTATATATAATATACACATATACAAATTTGGGTACTGATTGTTATCAGAGAATAGCCGGCATAACAAACAACAACAAAAGAGAAAAAAAGCAAAACAGAAAAAAAACCAACAAAAGGAAATATATTATTAATTATATAGATGGAAGAAAATATATAAAATTATTGAAGATATATATATAAAAAAAAAAATAATACATATAAAACAAACATTACAACGTATATTTTGCATACATAGATTTTATCCACAAGACTTTATTGAAGACAACCACCATTAGCATATTCCGATACCTAACACCGACATCTAACACACACACACACACCTCTCCCCCCCATCCCACATCCAGGATTCTATACTTTCACTTGCACTCCATCGACATAATACAAGCAAATCATAGAATATATATATATATATATATATATAGCATATGAATACAAATTATGTTTTTAAGTTCCGAAAATATATAATATTGCATCTGAAACGTAACGGCATACATATCAAATACATAGCATAACCAAGCATTGCATACATCATACACTTACATTGCATGGCATATTCGCATATATACATAATCTCTTACATACACATAGACACTACATACATATAAGTCTATATTATACAGATCATATTGCTATATTGTGTAATTAACACAAAACATACTAACTAAATGTATGTTCTATCTATTTACTATATCCCAAAATGAAAAGCCAAAGTACCTACTATTTAAAAAGAAAAACCAAAAACAAAAACAAAGATATACATTTTTATCTATCTACTAACTATATAAACTAATTAACTAACTAACTAATGATAATGCATATACGATTATGATTATAATATGTATTTACACAAACATTCATTAACTTACATATATATAAAACAAAAAGGAAAAATGAAAATGAAGACTTCACAAAAGTCGAGACATGACATGATACTAATGACAATTTATGGAGCTTTTTCTTTGTAACATCGAATTAGAGAAATATGGAGCTAAAATCTGTTCCGTTTGTTGCAAAACAAAGAAGAAGAAAAATCTCCTTTCTGACTATCAATCAATTGCTGTATTACTATTTACCACCAAAATCTTTAACAAAAAAAAAAAAAAAAACAACAACAATAAAATATATAACAATAAAATGTTAATTTCATCGCTTCAAATGTACTATATATAATATTATACTATATAATACTCACTCACAGTCCATATAATGATCCGTAGAAACACACAACTACACATACACATAAACACTAAACATTAATTTGTTAAATTTTTTTAAACTTTAAACAAAACAAAAAAGAAAACATGTAAAAATTATAAAATTGTTTATGTACTATGTATAATGGAATATGTATTTATTCATTTACAATAATTTGCTGAAATTTATTAACATTTTAAAGTATATTGCAAAATATTTAATTAGTTTTAGTCAACAAAGGTAAAGCTTTGTGCGATGGATCCGAATTATTTTAAAATATGTATTTGGATTTTTACAAAAAAAAAACCTGAAACCAAATCTGGATCCTCGTTTATAGATAATAAGCACAATTTTGCCGCTCATTTCATTAATTGTAGTATTAGTTTTAATTACAACAAAACAAAAACAAACACAAAAAAAAGGAAAAACAAAAAACAATGTTATCCATGTACATCGAAAGATATGATTGTATATGTGAAGATTGGAAGGAAAAGGAGATAAAATATTATTAAGTTGCCTGTTTTTTAAAAACGCAAATTTCAAAAGAAAAAAAAATTTGAGAATTATGTATATGTTTAACTTAAAGTAAAAACAGTTCACAAAATGTGTGGTATTTACCAATTTAAATAATTGGTTGGCCTATGCATAGGTACAGTAGGGTAGGGTGGTAGATGTAGGAAGTAGGGTGTAGGAGTGTAGGCATAGGAATAAAATAGTTTATTGGACAGTTGAATAGTTCATGTTATTTTGCTGTTGTTTGATATTACCAAAAAAAAAAAAAAATGGCATTAGTTTCAGCTATGAAAAAACAATTTCAATTAAACTGATGTTACAACTTATTGCAATTTTCTTTGTCATATTAATGGCGAGCAACTATAAATGAAAATATTATATTTATTATTATTCTTATATGTTCGATTTCAAATGACATATTGTTCATTTTGATTCTTATTCACTCGGCAAAAACAAATAAACAAGTAAACAGGTAAACACACAATATGAATAATTAACCAGCATGTTTACTGTTAAGCACTGAATTTGGTGAATGTCATAGTAAACATTTAAAATACAAAATAAAAAAGATAAAAGAAATATTCGTGCATATATTATATATATATATAAACATATATATATATATATATATATGAATATTACATAGAACATACATAATACCTATATTGTTGAATTTGTGTAGTGAAATTATTAACCAAGATTTTGATAGCGGACCAATTTGCGTATAAGATTTCAGAAATCAATTTAGATAAATTTTCTCAGTTTGCCATAGTAAAGACAACATACATAGTATATTATTATTATTATTATTATTATAATTATTATTATCGATATATAAATATATATGATCAAGAATCTAATGCCAGCCTTAGTTACTATTTTATAGTTATTAATTAGCATGATCCTATGTGCTTTAGGTTTTCGCTTACCTTTCCTAGTTTTAGTTAGGTTTTATTAGGCTCTAAAAAGCAAAACTGGTTATGGCTTGAGTGTTGAATTGTACGTGCCGTTTATTGGAACACTCCAATAAAATAAAATACAATTTATAATAATACATAAAATGGATAATTAGTTGCATATATACAAAATAAAAAAAAAAAAACAATTTTAAATTTAAGGTTAATGTAAAAAAAATTGTATTACAATATGACATGTTGTATGTATATGAAATTCGAAAAGTATAATTTAAAATACAACGAAATTAATATATTTACACCGAATTATTTATAATTTTTTTTTTTATAAATATACATTTTATTATTATACACACAACATATTAGTTGTATATTGAAACTAGTTTATTCATGATGAATATTTGATTATTGCTTACATTTCAAATATGCAACTCATACAAAGAGAACACACTCAATGCAAAATAAGATGTTGTAAATATAAACACAAGAAATATATATATATATATATATATATATATATATATATATATAAACTCGGCAAACGGTATATACAATTTTGAAATGGCCAGTAGAATAATATAAACATATAATAAACAGTTTTTGAGAGGCCTATTAATGACACTTAAATAAATCTTATTGTTGGAGATTTAACTTATAAAAATTATCGTGCAAAAATGAAATAAGTACACGCAAAAATAATTTAAATAAAGAATAATAATTTAACTATGACAAAAAAAAACTCAACGGTTTACGGAATTATTTATCAATTATAAAAAAATTAACGCCAATTAAATGAGTAAAAGATTTGTATATAGATATATGATCACACTTTACACTTAATACCTATTATGATAAAGAATTTTATAGCTTAACGCTAGCAACTATTATTGTGATCATCATTATTTTCGTTGTCATCGACAACCGTAAATCCTGCCTGTTGTGCAAGATCTATTGACGAGTTGCTGGCATTTGGCGAATCGTTTAAATTCTTTACTGGACTTGATCTGTTGTCTGTTTCTGCTTTTGATTCTGGTGGTGCTTCTAGTGGCTCCAGTAATTCTTGTACACCAGACACGGCTAGCTGCTGTTGTTGAGTTAATGATGTTTGTGTTACACTCGAAGCACTTATAACGTTCAAAAGCATCTTTAGGTTTTCTCCCGATATACAATCTTTAGATTCATGATCAGATTGAATTGCTTGTTGCTTACTTGTTTCGGGTTCCGAAGATTTTCTTTGCAATAATCCCATCCAAACTTTTGGGCTTATGATGTACTTAAAGGTTAATTTAACCATATAGCAAATCAAAAATACTAATGCGAAAGGAGCAATTAAGTTATAAGGAAATGATAAGCTAGCTGTTGGAAATATGAAAAGAATTTTAAATTAAAACCTTTTCTCAAAATATGATAATGTGGCATTTAACTTACTGCTCAGGCTGCTCACACTTTCTGTTGTCTTTTCTAAAATCATTTCTATTTGTTTTAAAAACATATCGCTAGTGTACATAATAAAAACATGATCAGGACGGCAAAATGGTAAATTTAATTTACTTGATTTTCTGTAATAAATATATAAATGTAGTATTTTTTTTTTTTTTTGTAGAATGTTATAAAATATGTCTACTTACAATATTTTTTGCTTTAACTTTGTTTCGGGCGATTGGTTGGAAAAATATCCAAACAAACTAGTAAACCAAGATTTTTCAGTAGATTTCGACTGATTTTGATCGATTTCGAATACTTCCATAAGTGCTTCGGCTTCCATTTTCTAAAAGATGTTTAATAACTTTAGTTAGTCCTTTGTATATTTACATTTTAATACACTTACCCTATTGCACTCCAAATATGTATGAAAGTAACCATATAAGATTACGCCGCCAAGTATAATAACAACGACAGGAAGTCGATAGCGTTTACGCACAATCCAACCAATTACAAAAGCCAACAATACTAACAACATGAATTTAACCTGGCAATACAAGTTTTTGATTGTAGTATATATTCCATATTTGTATATTATTCATATAAGGCAATTCTAACCTCGGATATATGTAGAAGTTGTATAAAGTCCCTGAACATATCTGCAATGAGCGCCCGAAATCCCATATCTTGGTGTGTATAGGAATAATCACTGCCATCAATTGACTGTAATGGCAGATCTTTTGATTCTTTAAGTATTTTACTCAACATTATATCAAGATCTCGCACATCTTCTACACTTTCAAGTTCATCAAGTTGTGACGACTGTAATGTAAACATCATCCAACGTCGAAAATGCTGTTCTGCTTTGCCATACTAAAAATGCGTACCAAAATTATTACACTAATAGTGATGAATGACGTCATCCAGTCTATATTTGACAAGCCAACGCTAGTCTACTTACTTTTAGTTTTTTGCGACTGAATAATGAGTTAACAAACTTTTTAAAGTATGTTAATGCTAATTGATCCTCTATTGATGCGCATGATTTCTCTGTTTGAGCCTGGCATTGGCATGAATCTTCCACAACTGTATCGTAGTTTGTTGTTAACAATTCATTCCAACCGTGTGGTTCAATCCAATTATCTTCGTTACAACACACATTATGAAATAAAAGTAACAAATAACTAATTATAGCGTTAATTCGCATTGTGATTTTATTAAATATTTAAAACTAATACAAAATTAACTAGGAAGTAAACGGAACACCTGAGCACAATTGCGCGGCTATAGTTGCAGTGTTTGAAAGCGCGCAAAACTTAAACAAAGTTATGCACAGTATGCTGTTGTGGATACAATTATAAAATATTTGTTACCGTCTTCAATTCAAAGATAGATGTATCATTTATTTTCATATGTGCATATTTAAACAGTTAAATTGAATATAAAATATATAACCAATTTCAAATTATATTAGGCACATAAATTTTGCTCAAGCTGCATACTAAACTTAAGCAGGCGTTGCCAGATCGTTAATTGTATTATAAACAATAAGTGTGAACTGCCACCCTCACAGCAAAAAATGACTCACGAGTGTTAAGCTAAACAGCTTAATAACAATTAAAAAAATAATATATTACTGCTACTAGAAGTGTAAAATGGGCCTATTCGGGAAAACTCCAAGCAAAGATCCAAAAGAACAGGTTAGACATCTTGCCCAAATGACCGATTTTCTCTTTTGCGCGTTAACAAGGCCACTGGATGACCATGAAATGATGTCACTTTCCAGTTGTTTTTATTCTCGCCTACATGTGTTTGTTTGTTTGTTTGTCTGCATTCGTAGGTGCAAGAGTGGACGCACAAGATACGAAAAGAAGGTAATCAACTGGATAGGCAAATACGCAGCATACAGCGAGAAGAAGATAAAGTGAAGCGCTCCCTTAAACAGGCCGCTCAAAAGAATGATCGAGACACCTGCCTCATTCTCGCTAAGGAGATCGTAAATGCGCGTAAGGCCATAAATCGCATCTATACATCAAAGGCGCATCTCAACTCTATACAGATGCAAATGAAAAATCAATTGTGTATGTATCTACATATATTGCATATATACTTATGAGACTTAATGTTTTATTTTGGTTTTCAGCAACATTACGTGTTGCCGGTTCCTTACAGAAATCAACAGAAGTTATGCAGGCTATGCAAAATTTAGTTCGGTATCCAGAATTAGCTGGAATTATGCGTGACATGTCGAAGGAAATGATGAAGGCGGGTATTATTGAAGAAATGCTAGATGAGACTATGGACTCGCTGGAAGAGTCTGAGGAATTGGAGGAGGAGGCAGCAAAGGAAGTTGATAAAGTACTTTGGGAAATTACGGACGGTAAGTTGGGAGAAGCACCACTACCACCAGAAGCAACACCTGTTGACAAAACACCAGCAGCTCCATCCCGCGTTGCTGTGGAAGAGAGTGAAGATGATGAGGGTGAGATGCAAGAGATGCAGAGTCGTCTTGCTTCGTTACGTTCATAAGCAATGTACCTCTTAAAGGGGAGCAAATTTTCTCTATATATATACATATTGCATAATAATGTTTAGTTTCGAATTTGAAAAAATTAGCTTGTGATCTTTTTAATATATAGCACCTTGTATGCTGCATAAATCCAAATAATAACATAAAACAAATCCCGACAGTGAATTATAAAAACCAAACATAACAGTCCAATATGTATAATCTTTTTTGTAAGTTTAAGCTATACAATTTATTGTTTCATATTATGTTGAGCGTTACGAGTTTTAATATTAAAATTGTAACAATTATAAATATTATTTATTGCAAACTTTAACCATGTATATTTAATATAATTAATGAGGCGTAAATAATACTCGAATTTAAAAAATGTTCTGCATAGAACATCGAATATTGTCTTCAACATTATTTTGTACATCTTTTAATTAAAGCATATATTTAGGCTGAGCCGGAATAATAATAAAAAAAAATGTATGCATATTAGAATTGAGATAAAACTTAAATTACTTGGACTAGAACGAGAGACAAAATTGATTTGTTAAGACAAGATTATACAATAAGGATAAAATCATGGTTATCATGTGTTGCCAGTTTTTAATAAGTAAATCAATTCACGATTATAGTAATGTGTATATATATATATATATATATTTATATATAAATACACATATTATGCCTCCAACGTTGACTGTATCCAGTCCACATAAGATCCAACACGACTATATACTCCTGGCCAACCATTGAGACCACAAGGTGTAGGTCCAAATGAAACAACGCCAGCAAGAAAATAATATGTATTCACTTTGTTTGTATCTAAACCTATTAATGGTCCGCCAGAGTCACCACGACAGGAGTCAACACCTTCCATGCCACCGGCACACATTTGTGTGTTTTCTAGTTCTATTTTCTGGCCAGAATAAATGCCTTTGCATTCGTCAAGAGTGACACCATCAACTGTTGCTTTTAGTTTCAAATTGCTGGCTGACAAATTCTCTGTTTTACCCCAACCGGCAACATCCATTGAGATGCCATCAAATGTCGCTGAACGTAGATTCGTATCAAGTGGCAAGCAAATGGGACGCACAAAATCAGTATATTCAATCTGATGACCCAAGCGTAGCAAAGCGATATCATTGAGCTGATTTATCGAATTTGGATCATACATTGGATGTGGAATTTTCCGTTCGACTGGTACATCTAAATGTGGTGGAGCACAGTCTTTCATGCCACGTACATCAACCTCACAGTCCGGATCTGTTTGTGTATCCCATTCGCCCAAACGGACGCCAGTCAAACGCCAATCGGCAGGCAAAGCTTTACCATTGACACAATGCGATGCAGTGACCACATACCGTTGACTGATAAGTGAACCACCACAATGATGACCAATGGCACCGTTCGCTATAATGTAAAGCTCAAATCAGTTTTAACAGTTTAAGTATTAATCAATTACAGCTCCTTTTACCTTTAGTATACGCGATTAAGGCCATCCAGGGGAATTCATCGATTTTAGTTTTTACGCCACCATAAATGCGATTTGATAATATATTTCCGCATTGACCTGGCAAAGGAAGCAAATTCGTGTTTGTATTATTTGATGGCGGACGCACTGTGGTCACCGGTGTGCTATCCCTATAGCGATCGGGACAGCAAATCTATAAATTAATAATAATAAAAAAAAAGAAAAACAATAAATAAAATAAAATAAATAAATAAAACAATAATATAAATAATAACAATAACATTTATAATTTTGGACTTACCAAAACCTTACGATTAACATAGCCACATTGACTACGACTCAGATATAATTTATCGGTATCTTTAAGTGGCGATGTTGTCAATATACCATAAAGATATTTACAATCCTCGAGATGTATGCAAAGGGCACGTTCTCGATTTGGTGTAATGCAGCGTCCGTAATTTGGTATTTGATTTTTCTCATTGGGAAAATAGAATTCTGCGTAAATTAGATAAGCACAATACAGATATAAAAATCACATAGAAGATTAATTCACAAGATTTAATGATCATTGCCTAATAATTAATACTTTTATTTGTTAAAGTTGAAACTGGTTTTTCGAATATCTTATCTGATGAGAGACCTGAAGGCAACCAATAAATATATAGACAAACATATGTATTTATATATACATACATACATATGTATTTAAGTATGTATGTATGTATAGACACTTGCCATACACATACATTCATATATACATACAAACATAGGAATATTTTTTTTTTCATTTGTTCTTTACGCTTTCTTTTCTATTTTGTTTTTAACTAGTATATACTTACGTGCATTGGTCAAATTTAGGTAATATACCAAAAACACAATGATATTTATTAATTTATGCATCATTAATAATAATGTGTTAATATGTTAATATTATAACATATAAAAATGAACTCTTAACACTTATCTAAAACGTTTCACTTGGTCAGCAATTTCTTATAATTAAATATACTAATAATAGTTAATATTAGATGACTAAAACGCGGAATCTCCGTCGATAATCTTCTGAAGATGCCAAAGTAAAGCTTGGCAAGCAACTGAGACGCGACATGTTGTGAGCGTAGCTTAACAGAGAACTTATGATAAGCTTTCGATAAAGCTTTTTTACCTTTACATATATTTTGTTTTTGTTAAATGTTAAAAGACGTTTGGAGAGAAGAATAAATCGCGATCAATTCGAATTTGCAATTATAAATGATTATATATCTTTATTAATATTTAATTATTTTGTTCTACAGATATATGTATTAAGATATATATATATATATATATATATATATATACATGATTTGTAGGCTTTGGCGTCTATAAGCTTTGGATAAATTCGTGCATTTAGCAAGACTTCCGTTTACTATTCATTTACTATTATTAAGCATTGACATTCCAGCATTGTTGTTATTATTATTATTGTTGTTGTTGCTGTTGCTGTTGATAGTATTAAATATCCAATCTATATAGGAACCAACAGCCGTATATACGCCTGGTATAGTCGAAACACCACAAATTGTCGGTCCAAATGCAACAATGCCTAACAGTGTATGTCGACCATTGGCATTGAGTAAACCTGAGGTACCATCATCCATGAAGGGTCCACCGCTATCACCACGACAAACATCATTCATTGGTTGACCTTGAGCACAGAGATGACTTGGTGTTATAACTATTGGTTGTTGAAAGTTTTCACTAAGACTTGCATAGGTAATCGCACAACTTGTTGTATTCACAATAGGCAATCTGATGAAACGAACCGAGATCGAGGTGCCTGTTGTTCCTGTCGTGCTATTATCTGAAATAAAGTAGGCATAGAAAAAAATTACTAGTAGTTTTATTTAGTTCACTAAAAATAAAAAAAAAATGTATATATCTATATATATGCATATATAAATTCGAATCAATTTCAAAGATTTTTATATAGAAAAAAAAAAACAAAAACAAATAAAAATACAATCATACTTCCCGCCGTTGAGCTCCAACCGGCAACAACGCCGATTTGTCCCATAAGTCGATTACCAAGAACTACCGTACTATTCAAAGGTAAGCATATTGGGGTAAATTTCACTAGAAAAATATCAACATATTAAGATATAAATATATTTATAATTATATTGAAGAAAAAGAAACTTACACAAATTATTCTTAAGACTTAGTAAAGCGATATCATTGGCATACTTTGGCAGATCATAGTTGGGATGTACGAGCACTTGTCCAATATCAAATAGATTTGGTGCACTACAGTTGAGTGCACTGGCAGCACAGTCCAATGAGCTAGGCGCATCATCGCCAATACGTATCTGAAATCTGTGAAAAATATACATAGGTTTTATATGTAGGTTAAAAGTTAGTTTTTTGGATAGTATCATAATACTTACATTTCCAAATCGTTGACCAAATTGGTAACACAATGTGCAGCAGTTACAATATAATTGTTAAAAATCAGGGAACCCGAGCACCGATAGCTGATACGACCACTAGCTAAAAGGAATGAGAAAAAGAAATGAGGATAAGCTCACAATTAGAATATTGAAAATCTTTAGGTTTTAGGTTCTACATTTCAAATATCAGTAATAATTCGAAATATTTTAGATCCTGAAGGATGAGTTCGAAACCGAAATGCATTTGTGGAAGTAAACGTGCTATTGATCCTAACTGTCCAGGTTGTGGCTCTAAACAGGGTGGCGCTCAGGGTGATGGTCAAAATGGTAAAGATAATGGCAAACAACCAGAACAAGATCAAAGACTAGAACAAGGTCAAGGTCAAGGTCAAGGACAAGGACAAGGACAAGGTCAAGGACAAGGACAAGGTCAAGGACATGGTCAAGGACCGAGTGAAGTATCGGAAAAACGACCATCAATGCAAAAACCAATTCAAAGTGGCCCGAAAGATGACCAAGGTAAAAATGATGCTAAAAGCGATGATGACGGTAAAAATAGCGGCTCCGTCGATTGGACCTTGCTAATACCAGTTTTGGTCTTTACTATCGGTAGCTTTTTGACTATGAAAATGGCATATGTTGCCGATGAATTAGGATAAGAATGTTTTATGATTTTCATCGTTATTGAACATGCAACAACATATAAAATCAAACCCATATCACACTATATAAACACAATATACACATCATTGTATATTCACATACACAATAAGAATCCCCATAAGTACATAAGTACATATGTGAAATTGTTAAAAGCTAAAATAGTAATAAAAATTCCCTAGTGCGACTTACTGCGATTACGATATGCAATTCGTGCCAGCCAAGGATATTGTCCTGGCGTTGCTTGTTGTCCACCCAGCAGACGTGTGCTTAAACTAATACCACAATCCGGTGAATTAGCTCTCGCTACTTGTGGCGTTGTTGGTGGTGCTACTGTTGTGGTTCTAACTGTTCCTGTTGGTTTTACTTGTTCCCGATTCGTAGTGGTAGAGGGTTCGTTTTGGTTTTTAATGCCAATTGATTTGTGAAAACGTAAATCGCCAGGAAATACAATGGGTCGATCTTTAGGCTCTGGTCGAGGTGTGACATGTTCATGTTGTATGTGATAGTGAAAGTGATGACTGCCAAATAAAGATTCATCATAGTCTTTATCAATTAATTGCGGCCAATTGCGTTGTGCGTGAAAATCTCGATAGTCGTGCAACTGCATCTCAATCTCATGCGCTGCAATGTCATTGAAATTTGGGTGAAATCTAGAATTTGGTGTACTATCCCATACCCAACGATTTGGTGGTGGCACAAAACGTTGATTTCGACTAAAATGTTTCGATATCTTATGCTGCGCTGGACAACAGACAAGCGTATCGAGTCCTTGAAAGCCACAAACTGACGCATGCACCATGGCAAATAGAACCTCACGTTGCTCTGGTTGATGAGTGAGCAGCGAGTGTGCTATGATGGGGCAATCCTTAATGCGAATGCAATGACAGATGCTGATGACGCAGACGTCTGCAAAATATGGGAACAAATGAACACATGGAAAACGACAGTGACTTGCACAAAAAAAAGAAGGAAAAAACCAAGGAAAAAAAATACGTAACCAGTCAAGGTCAATATCTGCAAACCAGAAATGCCTAAAGCATTTAAGACAACCAATCCAAGCTTCAAGCAACCAAATATAAATCCGTCAGAGCAATTACTGACTCATTTTTGCCATCGTGGTTATATACTTAAATATGTATGTATGTATATACATATTATATGTATATATATGCATATGTACATATATATAAAATATATATTGGTATCTTGAGGTTTATTGCCCTTCGCTTTGCAGCATGATGTTAGCACATTTACTATGGGGAATTTCTAGTCATTGACCTTGACCTAGTGGCAAGCTGCAAAAACCCTCCAACGCCGCCCTACATACTATATTTTCCTTTCTTGTATTTTTTTACTTATATCTTTTTTGTGCAGTGTAAAACGTTTGTGTTTTAAGTCGTTTGTTATTTGCTTACATTGAGAACAAAGTGTGCACAAGAAAATTATTAAAAACTGTAAGAAACGCATTAACTGCATCTTATGTTTTATTTAAAATTTAAATTCACAATTCACAAGCCAATATACCAATAAATAAATAAATAGACACACACACAAAGTCTTTCACAATTTGTTTCCGATTCTTTGATCATTGAATTGTTAATAGACCCGAACGCGAGCAGCGCACAACTTATGCCGTCGAGGTGCGAAATAAAATTGAAATAAATTGGTTTACATATCTGAGTCTATCTTATTTTCATTTCCATTTTGGACGTTGCGTCGCTGCTTTTTGTTTTTAATTATTTTTATATTTTATCAACAGCGAATCAAAACAAAGAGAGCGAGCAAAAAAATAAATTTAATATATACATATGTATGCCTCGCAAGCTAAGCTTATCAAAGAGTAACTATAAACAATACACAGCGCACACACACAAGTACAAGAGCGTACGATCAATATCCGAGTGCCACTGTTGGCGTCTCGTGCTCGACTTTTAAGTGCCGGCAGCGCATACAACAATGGAATAAAATTCAAACATGTTTTCTTGCTGTTCGAGTTTCTGATATATGTATATACAAATTTATATTCATTATACATATACGTATGTATGTGCATATAGTGAGAGAAGATCAAAGTTAACTGATTAATATTTTTTTTATTTTTGGTACATTGCAAACTCTAAAAATATTCTGTTGCATTATTTTTCTATTTTTTCTTAGCATCTTATTATATTAAACTGTTTAACAAGTTCATTTAACTCTGAATAAAAGTCAATAATTTTAGGTACTTTAACTTTACTTTGAAGTTAATTTCCTAAAAGCAACAGCAATTATTTTGGCAAAACAAGTCAACTTGTTCTACAGGTTCAACATGACTTTCAATTTAATGTTGATCTAATAAATTCTTTAAAATTATAAAAATAAATATTTTTTGTATTTCAGAAACACTCATTGTTAACAATTTGCTCACAATTTCAAAAATGTATCTAGATATCAAAGTCATTCTGACGACATCGCCAAAGTCGAAGTAACAGCATCTTGATAATTGAGACAATTATGTGAATGACTTGATGCAAAATTAAGATAAGGTTTGCCAGAGAGAGGGACCAACAATAAAGATACATAGGTAGCAGACGGAGTAGTCCATTAATTCAAATGAAGATTTAAGGCTGAGTGTATCATGATCATGTTACAGTTTATCAATATTCAGTAAATATTATATGTATATATCATACATAATAATTGAAGATTTGATGCGTCTAGTGGCTTATGCTTTTAGTTTGCTTTTGAAGATTTATCGCACCTTGCATATGTGATGTAATAATCCTTCAATTAATATTGAACGTTCGTTGAGTCCAAGGGCACCATCAATACCTCCGGGCGGCAGTAGAAAATTACATTGTGGATAACCTTTAGGCTGGGAGAATTCCTTGAGATTGGCATTGCTGACACTAAGATCTGATAGGGGCCATACGGCTAGAAGCCGCGATTTACCATGACGTGCAAGTACAAAGAACTGCAAGGAAACTTTTTAAGAATCATTGGTTGAATTTTGATTTGATGAACTCACCTCATCCTTGGCATTGATAAGGTAGCCAACAATGAGAGCCCAATGTGCTCGATGGCCGGCTTTTAAACAGGGCGTATGATTGACATCAGCATCATATCTATTTACATGTATTTCGTCAAAGATGTAAGGAATGACCAAATGTTAAGTAAAGACACGGTGACTTAAAAAAACACTTTTTTTCATTTTATTTATCTTCAAGCTTAAGCTAAATTGTATAAATGCGTAAATCTATAACTCGTACTCAATATCATAGTGTTGTGATATTGACAATTTAGCCAACACGCATGGGTGGCGAGACAAGTATGACACCATCTCCTCGTACAAACAGCATAGGTATCGTGCGCTTTGTAGTCTTATATACCTCTTCATAGGTTTCTTCGTCGATTTCAACTGTTGTTACTGTTTCTTCTGCATCGCCAAGAACCATATTCAAATGCTGATCAAAGGCATGCAATCGTCCTCTCAGCTCTCGTTCATTTCGCATCTTTACGTACACTTTCTCATCCAAGCTCAATCTGATAAGGTCGAGAGGCTCCTTTACCGGTAGAATTACCTGACTAAGCTGTAAATACGATAGTTAAATCAATGTAAGCACAATAATTATCATGTATTTGTTCGTACCTGTTCCTCTTCAGTTGCCATTTGGTACAAATGATTATTTTTGATTTACAATAAATAAATAATAAAATAATGCAAAATTATGATATGCTATGCCACAATTCACTTTTTACACTAAAAAATACCAAAAATAAAGTATACATTTGTTTGGCAGCACTACACGCGGCACCAGTGCTACCCAACGAAATTATTCCCGATTATATCGAATTCAAATATTTTAAGATAAAATATTAATATTAAGTAATTTGTTTTAAAAAGGATACGGCACCAATAAACAGCTACCTTCTATAATCTTCGCCTTGATTTTTTCACAATTTAAAATACCTTCATGAAGTTCGCAAGTGCCAGCATCACCTAAATGCTTTTGCGTCATTGTATATAAATATTGAGCACTGAACATTTCTCCATTTATAGAATAGTTTTTCTTAATTGCCTCTGCAAGTAATTCGGCTGCTGTAGGTTTTCCACTAAACAACATACTCAGAGCAGTCAGACCACATGTTGGACCTTCCTATGTCACGAAAATTTGTAATTTTTACATACATATCTATTATATAAATGCTAATAATAGCGCATAATTACTTGCAGTTGACTTGCGATATTCACATACTGGCATTCCTTGGGCTCTGAGAATTGACATACACGACTTAAAAAGCAGCCCTTTTGCACTTCTGGATACTCTAATGCCCAACTGCATTCATCATTGGGTAGATGAAGTATTACAACACTAGGATTGTCGGTAGGTTTTTGGCAGTTTTTAATGGGTGGTGCCGGTGGTGGCAATGGTACCGTAAATGCAGATTGTGACATTTGTTTATAAAGCACGATTCGAAATGTAAATATAAGCTACAACAAACAGCTGTTTTCCACTAATGGGTAGCACTTTCTTCAGTAAAGATATTGCCAACATAAAAAGAACAGGTTAAGTCGTTAAAGTTAATTGTAATATTATACAGAACGATTATTTTACATTCTATACATCTAAATATATTCAAATTTAAAAATTTGTAAAAATTGAACATTTTGATTTAATTTATTTAATTGTATTTAATATCATTTTTTTTTTATATAACATACTTTATATTTTATGCTTTGTTACAAGAACATTTTATTTTTTTTGATCTCTTCTGATTCAATGTTATTGGAGGATCCAAAAAGCTATCCGGAAGTGGCTCATCCTTTCTTTCTAATGCTTTTCTTGCAATTGCCTCAAAAGCTTCTTCCACATTACATCCAGTCTTTGCTGAGGTTTCAAAGTATTGCATATCATTTGTCAAGTTGCACCACTCCTGAACTTTTTCCATAGTTACCTATGTTCGTATATAAACTATAAAATATAAATATTTTCTAATCATCATGAGCATTCGCTTGACTTACTTGCTGATTTTCCAAGTCATTCTTATTACCCATTAGGACAAACGGAAAAGTTTTGTAATTTGATGGAGTCGTTATTGACAAAAACTCGGTATACCAATATTCTAAATTTTTAAATGTTACTGGATTTGTTACATCAAAGACAAACATACAGCAATCAGCACCACGGTAAAATGCTGTGCCCAAAGCATTGAAACGCTCTCTGCCAGAAGTGTCATAAATCTTACAATAAATAAATAAATAAATTTCAAATCAATTAAATACATAACAAATTGGTTGCTGTTTCTTAGGCTTACCTGAAAAGTTACCAGACGTTCATCTATTTTTATTTTTTTAGTGCTAAATTCAACTCCGATTGTTGCTTTATAATTGTAAGCAAATGTTTTATTTACATAACGATACATTAGAGCAGTTTTACCCACATTACAATCGCCCAAAATAAGAACTTTTAGTAGGTATTTGTGGCGATTGCTCATTTTTCGATTTATTAATAATTAATTAATAAAAATTATTAAACTTTATGTGACAATCGAATGCAATATACTGAGCACAACAAATGATAAAATATGTCGATGAGGTGTAGCAACTTTATTTAGACTTACATACAAGAAACTATCAGATTATACATACAAACACCTAATGCACACACATATGCATACATACATATGATTTTCATACATATACATGTAGCCGAATCGCAAATAAATGTTAAGGATTTATAAAGTTGTATGCAATCTATAGTTTTATAATACAATATCATCTTTTGTTTGTCATAATCACTTACATAAATGAAATATACTTACTGATAAACATTTTCTATTAAATATCCAAGTACAATCGAGTCGCGATAATTCGTACCCCGTCAATTCGAAATTCTCAATAATTCGTAAACATTTCTGTTCCTTTGAAAAGAAATTCAATAAATAATTTGAAAATAATTCGAAATACTCCATAATTCGAAAAAAATATGATCCCCGTGCCATTTCGAATTATCGAGACTCGACTGTATTCACTAATTTGACAAAGACTTCTTTCACACGACAACCAATGTCAATTTTTTTCATTTGCAATCACCCAAAATATTAACATTTAGTGGTTGTTGTAGTTGGTCATGACCAAGTATTTTCTAATAATTGACAAAAATATTGAAATCTCAGATTCTTCTATATCAGTAGACCGTTATACTTTCATTGATAAAATACCAAATATGCCAAGCACTCTAAATAAAAGAGAAACTTTTTAATAAAAGTAAGAGGCATAGTAATACTCTAAGAATACCCTGTATAAAATTATGCATTATTTTGTACGAAAGATAAGATATCAGTCAATTGATATACTTTTTTTTTTAAATACATTTATGAAGCTTAAGTGAAATGTAAAGAAGAATGTTAAGTTTTTAAGAACAATGACAGTATTTCTTTTCAAATTTATCACCCACATTTACACTTTTGTGAGTTTTTTTGTTTTGGAATTGACGTAGGATCAACAATTACAAATGAATCAAGAACATCTTCATCTGTCTCGAGCTCTTCCCGTGATATTTTTAATGTTATTGCTACAACTTTCTGAAAGGCTTCCACCACGCAGCGACCATCTGCAGCTGATGTCTCAAAATATGGAATATTATTGTTCCGTTCACACCATTGTTGGGCTCTACGTGTGGATACCTAAAAAAAGTAGAACTTTCTGTTGCAAGTTTTTTATTTAAGTGATTGGATTATTTACTTACTTCACGGTTATCCGAGTCTACTTTATTTCCCACCAAGACAAAAGGAAACTTATCAGGATTTGGTGAACTATTTACTATTAGGAACTCATTAAGCCAAGAGTCGAGACTTTTGAAAGAACTGAATGTAGTAACGTCATATACAAGAATACAACAATTGGCATTACGATAGAATGATGTGCCAAGCGATTGAAATCGTTCCCGACCGGCTGTATCCCAAATCTATAAACAATATTTAATGATCAGTAAAACTTAGAAGTAAATTAAATTGATCTACATTCGAAACTTACTTGTAATTTTACTAAACGTCCATTTAAAACCATGTCTACCATACAAATATCCACACCAATCGTAGCTTTCGTCTTTGGAGAAAACCTTTTATTAGCAAATTGATTTATTAGAGATGATTTTCCAACGAAGCTATCACCCAAAACAAGAACTTTTAATGCTGACATTTGGAGATAATCTGTTCATGATCAGAAAGAAAAAAATATATTTCAAACTCTTTACAGCTTGATCGATATTGCTACACTTAAGATATGTTGGTCATATAATGGTCTAATTCAGACTTATTGTCAGTTTATGACTGAAATACTTGATTTTGAATGAATCTCATGTTGTTGATATTTACCAAGAATGTACATATTTACATATATATATATATATATATTTTGAGATCTCACGCGTCAAAATGAATGTGTTTGTTAGGACATCAACCCATAAAGATATGGATAAGTTTATTTGTTTGTAAACAACTTTCAATTTGTTATAAATCTCTTCTTTTTTTTGTTTACAAAAGTGTTCACATTAATATTAAAATTATTGAGTTGATTTGACTCAAATATTTAATGTTTATTCAGCAAGGCTCTTGTAAGTATTTATAAAATATACGTATGTATGTACGTACGTACGATTACATACTGACAGTCATCATGCATATGGTACATAAATATATATATATATATATATTTTATATATATATATATATATATATATATATTTAAACACTTTTTAATATGTATATGAAAGTAGCATATATTTATATATTGCACATACCGTCTGAAATATTATATTAAAAAGTTTACGAAAATTAGCTGAATTTAAACACAAATTAGCTTGAAGCGTAACTTTGGTGCATTATATGAAGTACTGATCGTGATTCATCTGTATTCAGATTCTTGTGTCTAATTATCGATATAGCTGCGAATTGCAAGCTTGTGTTAACGACTTTTGAGATTTAAATTCAAATCTATATCTGTTATCTATCTATCTGTTATTTACAAATATTAATTTAAAAATTAAAACAAAATAAATAATAAAAAAATGTTGTTAATCATTTATCAATTATTCCGAAAATCTTTCCCACGCAAACTGCAATAAAAAGCATAGAATTTCTTCAGGTTTTTTTTTTTTTTTTTTTTTTATCAAATATCTGTTATATGTAAATTTTATTTATGTATTTTAATAATAATTGTGTTTTTCATATGATTACATACATATGTATGAATATACAAAAGTACAATATACTATACTGTATATACTTATGTATGACGTTTTTTTTTATTTTGTTTTTGTAATGCGTAAGCGCGTATATTTTTTTTTTTATCATATAAGTAGAACTTATGTAGATCGTATATTATCTACAGGTTCCTGTTCAGTTGTGGTTCATCGTGTTTTATAAACATATTTATGTATTTATATATAATTTATTCAAACTGTTCGAAATCTGCAAATTGTTTCGCTTATCAAAAATTAAATCTAATGATTTTTTCTTCTCAATTTATTTTTTTTATTCTTTTCACAATATGAAAACAAATTAAGAGTTGCTAGGCTTGATCTTTGATCTGACAAGATATATAGTCAAGTTTCAAGCCATTTGTTCAGAACACATCGTAGTTTGCAGTACATTCAATATATATATATATATTTATAAAAAGAAAAGTTTCCAAGTTAAAAAAAATTAAAATATTTTATTTTTTTTTATATTATTTTTTTTATAAATTTATATGTAACTTTTGTTTTGTATGGGGGCTGATGTAGGAAAATGCTTACGAATTGTATACTAAATATATAATTTACTTTAGTTAAGATATGAAACACAACATAAATTTTATAATAGATTGGCAGATTTTTCAGCTATTTTCTTTTTTATTTAGGTTTTGGTTTTTGTTTTTTTTTTTTTTTTTTAATTTTCTAGAGATAAAAAAAAACAAAAATTATTGTACCTAGAAATCGTTGTGTTTATAGTTTAAGTTTTTTATTTTTTTCTTTTTATTAATTTATTATTAAGCTTTGCTTATGAGAAGTTTCCCTATTCCCCTGAAGGATCTTCTCTGTACTTCATCATACTCCATACATGATATTTGCTACCCTAGAGATTTATTCTATTTAGAAACATTTTTAAAGCCGTGTGCATGATCGCTTCATAATATTGTTTTCTAAAGTCTTCCGAGTGCAAACTGATTCTAAACAACATCGGCAGGTGTTATAGTACTACGAGTTAAGCTCGTGATTGCTTCTAGACTTTCGGTATATATTATCATCATCATCAATATAAGCTACAACTCTTAACTCACCTGCGGCCCTTTTTCTTTGGCATTTTTTTTTTATTTATGTTTTAATTTTTTAGCAAGCAATTTTTATTTCTTTTCTTTTTTCGTTTGTATTCAAGTTTTATTCGCTATTGTTGATTTTGTTTGTTGTTTAGGAGATTATACTTTTATTATTGTATGTATTTTTTTTCTCTATAGTATTTAGTTGAAATGCCCGAACATAATTCAATTTTATTATCATTTTTATTTACAATTTTTTTTTTATTTATTTTTTTAATTTTAATCATTTATATTTATTTCGTTTATAAAAATATCAAAATTTATTTTCTTTATGTTACTTTTTAGTTTAAGTATTTTGATGTTATCTATTTTTTGCCCAATGCAGAACTTTGCAAAGTCGAAAGAAATATTTTAGGCAATTTTGAATTTAATTTTTTTCACTTTTTTTTTTGTTTCTTTTTTTCAATGTTAGATTTTCTTTCATATAAATATATACAAATATTTTGTGTAAAAAAGCATATGCCGTATATAAATTGTTTTTGAAAAAGAATTGTTTTTGTATTTTTTTTTTTTTTTTTTTTGAAATTATTCATGTTCATTTTTATGACTATTAGTTGTTTGTTGTGAATTTGCTTTTGTTCTTGCATAAAGCACAGCTCTTCAGAGGCAACTCGACCCATTAAATATAACTCGTAATTCATTTTGCTTTTTGCTTCTTTGGAGTATAAATAATGCGTATGTGTTTTTGTGTATTACGTGTGTCTTGTGTGTGTGTGTATTTCGATTTCTTGCTTTGTTATTTACCTACATGCTAGAAGGGTATAAGTGTGCCCGTGTATGTGTGTGTGTGTAGTTGTGTTTGTTGGTATTTCTCATTCACTTAAAAAAACTTTTAAACGTTTTACTTGCATTTAAAAATTAACTAATGTTACATATTTAAATGTTTAAATATAATATGTATATGTATATAAGTAAACACACACACACATATACATGTATATATTTAATATTATACATATAGATAAATATATATATATGTATATAAATGTATACATATATATGTGTTATGGGTATCATTACATATACTTTCATATGTTGTGTAAATTATCCACTTTATTTATTTATCCGCTTCTTTCCATTTCACATTGTTTTCTACGTTTTTCAACTGCGCTGTTGTTCTTCTTGTTTGTTTGTTTGTTGTTAGTTATGAAAAATAAGTTACTATCATTCAATTTTTTGTTATTATTGTTGTATATAAACTTAACTTTACAAATTTTCTTCTTTTATTTCATATCCTTCTTTTTTATTATTATTTATTGATTTTCTTTTTTATTTCTTTTGTTTCGCTCGCATATTTTCTCCCATCTAAATATATTATATTAGTTATATCCTTATGGGTATAGGTGCTGAAGCAGCTTCATCTTCGTCTACTACTTGTTACTGCATTCCATGCTCTTCCAATTCATCATCTTAATCTTCTTCTTGTTCTATTGCATCGATGTGAGACTTGTGGAAGTACTTATGTGCGCCGAGGTGCCCAAAGTAGAGGCCATGTCTCCTTGATAACTGAACTGTAAGTGAAATAATATTTTTAGTTTCGTAATAAACATATATTTATTATATGTTTTCTTTTTTTCCGAATTTACCTGCGGAAATAGCGGCTCTTCGGCAATAGAACCCAACGGACCCGTAGGGTCCGGCGGAGTTAATTCAACACTTTCGCCCGTAAACTCCTCATCAAAATATCTTGTATCTGTATCTGATGTTACCTGAGGCTTAAAGGGCGGCGTTATCTATGTGGGGAATATTTATGCTTAAATGTAATCAATATTTTCGAATGAAATTTGGTCATTTTTCTACCTTCTTTTGCACCAGATCTGTCCAATTTATGACTGAAAAGAATGGATGCGCTTGAATGTCTTTGACATCATCCTGTCCGCCGCCCAAACGTCTTCTCGGATCTTTTGCCAATAGGCCGGTTAAAAGACTTTTTGCTTCATCGCTAATGTTGCGTGGAAATTTAACATCCTCACCAATGATGAGCATGAAGAGCACATCGTGATCACGATTATAGAAGGGCAAACGACCGCAGATCTAAATATATAAATCAAATGTCAGTAAATATAACTAGCCAATGTTTAGTTTAGTCTAATCATCTTTACCATCTCGTACATAACGACACCTGTGCCCCACCAATCGACGGCGCGTCCATAATCATTATCTTCTAATACTTCTGGCGCTAAATATTCGGGTGTTCCGCAAAATGTTTTCGTTGTACGTCCGTACGTAATATCCTCTTTGCATAGACCAAAATCGGCAACCTTTATGTGACCATCTTTGTCCAGCAAAAGATTTTCCAGCTTTAAGTCACGATAAATAATGCCCTGCGAGTGTAGATAACCTAATGCCGATATTATTTCGGCACCATAAAAACGGGTTCGTTCTTCGGTAAAGATACGATCATGACTCAAATGCCAAAATAGTTCTCCACCATTAACATATTGCATTACAAAACATAGACGATCGTTTGTTTGAAATGAATATTTTAGTGACTGAAAACATGAGGGAAGTAAAAATTAAATTAAATATGTTTTCATATTTACACTTAATATTATTAATTTTCTATATTATTAATTTTGACTGTGTTTTTTTTTTTTTAAATCGTTTATACAAATGTCATTTGAAGGAGTACGCTTCTAAACCGCAATTTTAGATTCATCATATCGATATTTTAATGAATGAAAAATTTCATTCAATTCCAATCATTTCGGATAGGAAGTAAAGAATATGTATATATATATATATATATATATATATATATTTAAGAAGAACTTGTGTAATGAATAGTAAATATAATCAATTTAATTAAACTAAGTCAGCATCGTATTTATATTGCTCCTATTAGGCTGCCTAGAATATTTCCTTTTGGTTTTAATAAGGCAATATTTACTTACAATGAGGAACGGATGATTTGTTGACTTGAGCACACGACTTTCGGTTAGTGTATGCGCAACTTCATCCTTTTGTATGATAACTTCCTTTTTGAGAATTTTAATTGCGTACAATCTGGCTGTGGCCTTCTCTCGGCATAGAATCACCTTACCAAAGGTTCCCTTGCCAAGTACCTTGAGGAACTCAAAGTTCTCTAGTGTCTGAAGACAGAGTAATTAAAACAGTATAAGTATATAAATTATATATATATATAAAGAATTAGAATTAGAGAATTGCACTTACCACTTTCTTGACACCGCTGCTATTGCACGTTGTGCCACGCAACGAGAACTGTTCGGATAGTTCATCTTCGGCAACAGCGGCCATATCAACATCAGACATATCTGTTTGAGCCGATGGCGATACTGCTGTTTCACCCATTTCAGACAACCTGCTGGCGATAATGCGTATAGCTTCGGTCCATGATTGACGATCTACCTCTGTATCGACAGCAAATGTGCGCTCAATAACCGTTGTCCATTGAAGTCCACGGATGATGAATGTAAATGGTTTTGGACGATCTACAGTCATTATCTGGCATCCACGTACAGTGAAATTGTTCAGAGATGGCTCTGTTTGTGTACTATCTGCCGGCTTGCTGCGATAACCTGTCAGTGTGCCATCGACACGTAAAACGAAATAACGTTGTCGCCACGTCTTGATGTGTTCGCCGCGTTTCATGACCCAACCCTCTTTAACGATCACCTTGTCCCCAGCCACAAATGGTTCAATGGGGCTGATGGTGTTGGGCGATGTGCCAGATGCTGTCAAGGACATGTTATTGCTGTTATTGTTACTATAGTAGTTGGTATTATTGGTGTTATTGCTGTTGTTATTCAGCAATTCGTCAGCAATATCAATGCCACCAGTAGGTGGCGGTATTGTTGTTGAGGCAGATCCTGTTGCCGTATTGGCAACTACTGTCGATCGCCTCTGCAGCGAAGAGAATGGTAAATAATTCGTGTTGAGGCTGTTATCAGTTCCGTGTGTATCGATCAATTTAAATTCCTGATTTCGATTTTGATATCAATATCGATCCTAATTCCTTTTTAATTTCGTAAAATCGATCCGATCCAATACAATCCGACTCTCGACTCGATTCAACTGTAGTAAAATGAGGGAACTTATTAAAAAAAAATAAAAACAGAGAAAACCAAATCAAAGTAGTTATCCTCGGCGTGCCGAGATGTCATACCGTTACAGTCTTCAAATAATACTTTTTCATATAAAAATCATTCTTATGGTGACTATATAATAATCGCTGAAATTGGAAGTGAATGGAATCGATTCTCTATTTTGTCTATTTTATTGTTAATTACTAATTTATATCTTATAATATTTATCATTGTATTGATATTTAAAAATAGTATAAATATACTTTTTATTATTTAATTAAACTGCAATTTTAAATCATTTTCTAATATTCATGTCATTTAAATAATCGAACACGAGCTCATCTCTAATATGCAACTGCACACACACACTTACACAAGCACAACTCATACATATGTAAATATATGTATATGCATATTTTGTTATTGTCTTTTGGCGTGTTTATGGCAAATTGCATAGCCCTTTGTTGTTGTTATTGTTGTTGCTGCTGGTACTGCTTTTATGTTGTTGTTGTCGCTTGCGTCAGCAACTGCAGCACAAAACAGCTGCAAAACATTTATTTTTTATTTTTTGTAAATACCGATTGATCGTTCAAAGAAAAAAATATAAAATAAAATATAACAAATACAACAAAAACACAAAAGTCAAGCATTTACGGCATTTCCGTTAGGCGTTAAAGGGCTGACGCGGCGGCAACGGCGATGATGATGGCGGCAGCGAAATCAACTGCAACAGTGCGACGACAGCGGCCTCCCTTGGGCAATTTCTTTCTCTTTCACTCTTGCACATACAATTTGCTGTTAGTCATTGCGCGCGCCCCACATGTAGAAGGCGCCAGGCCCGAATAGCCGCCGCCGTCGCTGTCGCAATTGTTGTTGTTGTTTTCATTTAATTTTTTTCGCTTCAAACAAAATTCCCCGCCATGTTACGCGCAGCCAAAGCGCAATTTTTTGCGATTGCATTTACCGCAAAATGAAATTAAATCAAAACAAGTCAACGGACGGGAGAGAGCGGAGAGTTGCCTACTACTGTTCATGAACTTACTCGCATATACCCAAATAATACATATAAATATATATATACTGTATACGTATGTGCGTGTGTATGTGTGTGTGTGTGGTGTTTTTACTTGCATGTCTCGTCTCCGTCTGTGTGGCCCTCTCTGCGTTTAGTTGATGATCGTACCAAGCGATAAAGGTGCCAAAGGCGAAGAGGGAGGCATGAGTATATGAGACAGGGAGGTATGAGTTTATGTGGCAGAAAGGCATGTGTGTATATATGTGTGTGTGATGTTCACAGATGAATAAAAACACAAGAAACAGAAAGCAAAAAATAAAAATAAAAAAAAAAATAAAACGAAAAACATATTCATTTGCAATTTGCGAAAATGTCAACGTCGCTGCCGCCGGCTGTACAAATTTCGCTATCTAAAACTATAAACAAAATGTACATAAAATAAAAATCGACAAAATACAAACAGATTCAGCCAGACACAGACTGATGCACACACACACACACACACACACACATAAATAGATGTCTGTCGGCGAGGCCAGCGGGAAATATGTGGGCGATGAAAACAGAAGGTGGATGGGGTGAAGCGCAGCATGTCTGACAGACAAAATCTACACACAATGCCTGTTCTATATATGCGTGTGCTGAAAGTGATCGACGGCAAAATGTGAAAACCGGTTCGGAACCGATTCGAACCAAAACAAAAGCATCTAACTAATATTTACCAACACTGACTAAATACTAAACACATAAACTCATGCACACATTTAAATAATGTAATGTCATTGAAAGTTTTTTCTTTTTGTATCTGTAGACAAAAGAGCGTGTGAGCGAGAGGGCAAGTATCGTAGGAGCCCTGCGCACGAGCCCAAACATTGATTCGAACCGGCGAACCGAACCGCAAAGCACAAAGTTTTTTTTTTTAAGTTTTGCAGCCTTGTCAGCAACATGTCTAGACACTAATACAGTTATCAAACATGCACGTTCATATACGCTCAACACATGTATATAGCTATATGCACATAAACACAGACATAACACACTCACATACACAAAGATAGATTACCATCGGGGGCAGACAACGACGTCGACGACGACGTCGGAGACGACAGCGATGGTGACTCTGTCTATGTTTCTGTTGCTGTAAGCGACCGAACAACGAACAGTGAGCAACAATAACAAAGGCCACGGCTGTTTATTGGAATTTGGCATAAAAAAAAGAAGAAAAACACTTGCGAAATTCGCAAGTGCCATGGAAAACTTGAACCCACCTATTTTTTTTTTCTTGTCTGCAAAAGAATTAACTTTTGCTTTTGATTTGCACTCTTTCTCTGTTTTTGTTTTCTTTATTTCTTTTTCGATTCGCAAAAATGTAAAAGGCAGACTCTGTCTGTCTCTGCTTTTGCTTCTGCTGCTGAATGGTGACGGTGACGGCAGCGACGGCGACGACAACGACAACTCACGTATGTTGTTTTTATTGTTGTGTATGTTAAGCGTATGTGTGTTGTTGTGAATGTTTGTTTGTGTGCGTGTTGTAGACACCACCAGGCCACACACAATTCAATATAAATTCGCCACACAATTGTTGAATTTCTCGACGAAACTTAATTTCTGTTCTGGTGCGCATAATATATAAATATATATATATGTATGTATTTATATATATTTGGGATATTTAATTTTTCATAAGCACACACGCACTCACACTTATTTTTTCATGTACATGTACCGTTCGGTTTTTACGCTTCACTTTTTTTGGTCTTGCGATAGACGACTGTCCATTTATTGTGGCGGTCGTTCGATATATAATCTCAACAACTCTACATCACATCGATAGTGCTAAAATGACACTGATTATTTTCCATTTTCCTATCGTTTAAAATAGTAAGTAAATATAAATTGTGTTTGTATTGTACATTGTATATACCTGCCTGATATATTTTCGTCAATATATTTGCTTCACTTTCTCAAAGTAAATCGCTATGAGTTCGACAGAGAAACACCAATCCACTGCTGATAGCTTCAATTATGGAAATGGAAATATGAAGAAGATCGAGGAGAATAAATTGGAAGCAAACTATTCAAACGACATGCATTTGTCCAATGGCCATTCAATATTTCTACAAAAGCGTTTACAAAAGGGTCCAAAGTTTTTTGATTCGGGTGATTATCAAATGGCCAAACAGAATCCGAATGGTACCAAGCTCATTTTCACTAGAACTGGGGACACAATTCCGACGCCCGAAACGGTTTCTGCACGCAAATCATATAATGTTCTCTATCCCGAACAGAAAAGTTTAACTTAATATTGTACAACTTGAATTGCATTATTTACATGAAATAACACAATGCAGATGTTTTGAAAGTTCGATTATATTCCATTTATAAGAAATTTTAAAATAAATTAGATCAAATGACAAGTTTAAAAATTAACAGTAAAACAACTGTTAACAGAACATTATTTACAAATGCACGTTACACAGTACTGATTGTACATAACATTTCTGAAATTAAGGGGCAACACTGTCAGCACTTATCGATAATTTTAAAGGAATGACTTACCATCACTTGCAGATTACAGTTATGTACACACTGGCCGATCGGTCGTCGTCGTCGTCGGTGCGGTGAAACTTTGTAATTATTTTTAGAATTTTAAACGAAACATCATTTGTTTATGCGAAGCGCGTAAAGTCAGTATATAGCAAAAAGGTAAAGGCCAAGAATTTCACGATTTACATGTGTGAGTCAATGTGTCAATGTGTGTGAGCTCAGCGTGTGTCTGTGTGTTTAGCTTATCAAAAGAGTTGCAAAAACAAACTCGAAGGCAACTTTCTTTTTTTCTCTCTTGCTTTTGCTTCTCCCATTCGAGTGTCGAATAAGCGTAAATTGAATTCATTTCATTTAATGAGAACGAGGCAAGTGGGCATAAAATTAAGAAACAATAAAAGAAAAAACGTAAATTGCAACCAAGTCGCGAGTCGAGTTAAGTCGTCGAGTCTGGGGCAATCAATACAAATACAAAAACAACTACGAAAACAAATACAAATACAACTGCAATAACAACGGGCCCTCTACTATGTTTGCATGTGTATGCGTGTGTGAAAACAAAACAGAATTTGTATACAATATGGAGAAAAAGAAAGCGCATAATTGAATAAATAATAACAAATGGGGCGAGTCTCAGTCTTCAATGACAAAAGCCAAAGCAAAAATGTGCAAGTGAAGCAACAAAAAAAAAAAAAATAGTTGCAATCTTCTGACGCATTGTTTACGTGATTTGCACGCAGACCTAACACACATACATATCTACAAGCAAAAAAACGAGCAGATACCGCAAGAAGCAGTTAACGGTTGTTGCAGTTTCTGTTGTTGTTGCTTTGTTGCGGGTGCATTGGTCTCAGGGCTGAGTAGAAAGAAGACAAAAAGAGAAGACAAGAGTAAAGAGTAACCGAAGAAAAGAATAACGTAAAACTAACCACAATAAACTTGTCAGAGAAGGGGGCTGGTCAAATCAAATTAGTAACAGAGCAGCAACAACAACAAAATGTGCAAATTTGTTGGGCACGCCCTTGAACTTGCAATATGCTTGCTCTATCCATCCCTCCCCAATTAACCAAGTTGACACCAGGGATGGGTAGTTGTCAACCGGCTCTTAAATAGTTTTGGTCTTTTAAAGGCAAATAAAATAAAAACCGAAATTTTAACATATAAAAAATGTTTTTTTTTTTTATATTTTTATTTACGTTGATCAAAATGAGTCACAAGAAAATTTGAAATATTTAAAAAAAAAATGTTGAACACGCCCTTACGCAGAATTTTTACTGCTGTTGGCCATAAAATGCTATTAAGTAAAATTTATATCTCGCCGAAGCGCTTAAATATCAATTATGAAAACAGCGATAAAAACTTATTTGCAAAATGACAATAAAAGTTGTTTGTAGCATTTTAACTCTCTTTCTCTCTGTCTATTATTGTTATCAAACTTTTGTACTTTTCTTCTTATCTTTTTTGTCTATTTTATCAGCTTACCAAATTCTTGACATGAACAAAACTTTAATGCAAATTAAATATCTTGTACAGTACATGCTCGGTAAAAATAATGATAAAATAGTATTTCTTAAAGTAACTAAATAGAGTCACTATCATTATTAAAGATACACAAATCTACTCTTTAACATGTCTCACAAACAAGTTTAAGTAAATGTAATTAAAATCCAATGACAATGACTGCTCTCTCCTCTTTATCAAGAGTAATTTTCTTTGAATAATTAAAAGTCTTCTTGAATCATATTCGCACCAATTTTTTTTTTTTTTTTTTTTGTTCTAATTGCTTTTAGTGCAATTAATTCACATCTGGTTTTTACATTTGTTTTCGAATGAGAATTTCCTCTTCTCAGTTTATAACCAACTAGACATAATTTGTGCTTCAGAGAGTGAACATTGTCTATAGTTATTTTGAAATACCTAAAATATTTATTTTATAATTTAGTCCAAAGAATTTATATATCAATAAAATTCAATTTTCAATTATCTTAATTATTGAAAATTATGAATTAATAATTATTTTAAATATAAATAACTAAAATTGGTTAACAATATTGAAAACTGTATTATAATACAAATAAACTAATTTTATTTTATCTTGCATTCAAATAAAAATATTGTATTTGCAGTTAGCTTTTTAAGGATTTACACACACAAACACATACACATACATATAGAAAATGTTTAACTTTATGAAGAAAAGCGCCGGCGATGAAGAAAAAGAACGTCGCAAGCGCGAAAAGAAATTGCGCAAAGAGGCTAAAGGTGGCGGCAACGGCAGTGGCGGTGGAGGCGTAACCGGCAGCATGAGCACTGATGAGTTGCTACGATTAGAGGAAGTACGTCGATCGTTAAAGATACGTGGACGACGCAAAGAGAAGGAAAAGTTGCCAAGTGGAATTACAGCCGATTATAGTGCTGATTTCTTTGCGGCATTAAATGCTGATGCAGGCAGTGCAAATGGTAGTGGCAGTGGCACAGGAAATGGCAATGGTCAGGCGGGAGCCGAACAGGATCGTGGCAATGAGGAAATTGTAGCATCTGTGATGACACATATAGAAAGCCGTGCGTCAAATGGCGCTGGCGGTGGCATTGGTATTAACATAAATTATGGCGAAGTGACGCATACCTTGATCCCAGGCGGATTAAAGGTAAGTTTTAAATGCTGTAATCCTGTCAATGATTTATATATTTATATCATGTGTACATTCTTCCTTCTAGAATCGCTTTTTGCCTCCAGTGCCACCAAAGCCGCCAAAGCGTGGCATTTTAAAGGGCTCAAGAAGCAACATGAGTAATGTCCATGAGGAGATTGTCTTCACCAGCGTCAGTGGAGGCGGCACACCAGAAATGCTGATGCGCAACACTATGCAAAATGAGCATCTATGCGGTGGGGGTGGTGGCGGCAGCGTTGGCTCCAATTCAAGTCAACATGGCACCTCATTCACCTCTGTGGAGAGTTTACGCAGCGATGGTGAAGTTGCACCACATCAACGTGCTATGACGTTGCCGGCTAATGCACGTTATGGTGGTGGTGGAGGTGGTGTTACGCCCACAGCACAGACTGCTCATTTGCATGTGCTGACATCGCCATCGCCGAGTGCGGACAGTCTCACAGATACGACAAACTCCTCGTTTGCCACGCCTCCATTTTCATTAAGTCCTGTAGGTGAATCTCAGGGCATTGATCGTTGGGCACGCGTGCATGCTTTTGAAGATGTACAGCTTCCATTGCCACCAGTTCAGCTGGTTCAATTACCAGAGCCGCGTCAACTTGTTATACGACGTCAAAAATCGCCGCGTCAAGACTTTGGATTTAGTTTACGCAAAGCGATCTGTTTGGATCGCACTGAGTCGTTGACTTCACCCACTTTTCGTCCGGTAATCTTTGCCGAACCAGGTGCTGGAGGTGGAGCAACGGGTCTATTGCCAGGCGATCGTTTGATTAAGGTCAATGGAACACCCGTTGGCGATTTATCTCGTGAAATAATCATTGAGATGATACGAAATAGCGGCGATGCTGTCACTGTTGAGGTAAGATGATAAAACCTTGAATAGATTTTTCCAATGTAATCAAGTCTCTTAATAACATTTTCTCTGCCTCCGTCTTTTCCTCTCTCCGTGTATAACGTTCTCCATTTGACAGGTGCAACCCGTTGCGGAGCTAGTGGAGTTAAGTAAACGTTGCATGGCACCAAGTACGGCAACCGTCGAGGAGATCGATCATTCCATTAACAACGGCAACTGCAACACGCTACGTCGCAGTGCAAGCAAACGCTTCAAGCGTCAGGTGAGTTCCATTGCCATTAGCATTAGCATTAACATTAGTAGATATTGTGTGATTGATGAACTTATGATGCTCTGTAACGTATCGAATATATGATTATGTATATAATTGTTGCTAACAATTCATCAATTACGTTCGTAATGCGATGATTAATTTAATTGTTTTAGTCGAAATGAATGACAAAGAATACAAGCAATATTATATATAGAGAGGAATCTGTGTAGAAGACTTTGATCTTGTAATGTTCTTGATCTCTAGTTTCAAATTAATTTTCAAATAAAGTTTCATATTTTTAGATAATCTTAAGGTAATAGAATCGATTGTAAAACATCCAGCATCGATAGTTGTAGATACTTCGAATAAACAAATTAAGAAATATTTCTTAAAAACTATTTCAAAGTTAAATTGCCGTTACATTTTTTAAAATTATTATTTCTTCTGGAATTATTATATAATGGGACTAACGTTGTCATACTATCTTTATTATACTATTCTACTTGTATTTTCCCCATTCCATTTGTTATGACTCAAGCTCACTCTGTCGTTTGCAATTGAAATTCTAATTGAATTGTTGAATACAGTTAGAAACGTGTTTGACATTTTTTTTTTACAATGTCTCTCGCGCTCTTTCTTTGCTCTCTGAGAAATATGTTGTGAAATTGTCAGCACCCGAGGTAATATGTATTTATGTACATACGTCGATCAGTTTTAAATTCCAGTTCAAACATAACCCAACCCTTTCCAAGTCTCACACATATTTGCCAAGTTTTCAAGTTCCAATTGTTCTTGTTGTTATTGTAGTCTGTAAGAGGCGTCTACATATTTTAGCGCCTTATTCATGCTTCATTCAGTAGACGAAAATAAAACAAGATTTGGCAACGCTGTGGAAAAACTCGAACTGCATTTTTAGTAAACATCATTAACAACAAGCTACAAAGACGCCACTACTGCGCCTCAATGCCCTGTCTCCCTCTGTCCCAAACAAGTGTACAGTGGTTGAAACTTCATATCAAAGAGAAACAAAGTTTTTTGTCATATTAGGTGATTTCATTTTATACATTTTGATTACAAAAGGTTTCAAAAATATTAGTAATACAATTGAAATAAATTATGGTTGATACATAGGAATTCTGCATAGAAATAATCATTCGATATATAAAAATAACAACATAATGTGAAATTATTATATATACTATAACCGTTATTAAAATACTTAAAAACAATATAAATAATAAAAAGATATATAAATAAAATAAAATGTTAAAATAAAAAATAAATAATAAAAGTATATATAAAAAATAGAATAATAAAATAATCAAATAAATAATATATAATATATAAATAATAAAAATATATATAAAAAATAAAATGATAAAATAAATAATATAAAAAATAACTAATAAGTAAAGAAAGAAAAAGGATTGAACATAAAAATAAAAGAATATATTTGAATAATGTAAATCATTAAATAGTTACAACATTTTAAATGTATTTATTTATTTAGTTGACTATTGTGATCACTGTGCAGTATTTACACGAACCGCTGCAGTCGAACTCTCAGTTGCAGTCGCTGGCATGCCGCAAGCGTCACGCTGCGACGTCAACAGCGATGCTAACTGAAGCAGCAACGGCAATAAATGCATGTACACCCACTGAGACTGCGACTGCTGCCTACACAAATATAGCATCAGACTCAGTCGCAGTCAACGTCAGTCGTCGTCGTCGCAGCCGCAGTCACAGTCACAGTTGACGTTGCTTGCGCTGTGCTGCCTTGGTGTGTGCGTGTATTTTCAATATTTTTTCTTGTGTTGCCTTTTTTTTTTGTTTTTGTCGAGTTTTTGTTGTTGTTACTCGCTTCGTTGTGGTTGTCGTTGGAGCTGTTCCGTCAGTTCGCTGCAAACTTTGCCCAAGTTCGGTACGGAAACGCGAGAAGAAATAGGAAAGAGACTTGCGACGCCCACTGAGTACTGTCCGTGCGGGATAAAAGAATAGTAAAAATAAAAATAAAATAATAACAACAACTGAACGCCAACAACTTTAACCATTCTTGTCATTCAGCTTGTATTCGAAAATAAACAAAAAATATTTGAAATAATAAAAAAAAAATTCCAAAAGTTAATTCATAATTCGCGCAATTCGCGTTCGTGACTTGAGTCTTGCATTTCAATCGATTTGTTCGATCAATCAATCAATCAGTCAATGAAGTGATCGCACGATGATTGGCCACTTTTCACAGCCATTTCAATTGTCTAATGTCAAAGCGTTAAGTGCTTGAACACAAGCTCATACATATGTATATATATGAATAAAGATACATATATATATATATCAGTACTTACATATATACATATATTTGTATAGAGAATTACTAACGATCCAAGGTTTTGGGCGCGCTCCAGTTTCTCTCTCACACATTTCCCGTTTGCTCTGCTCTTCGCTCCGTTGACTTGGCCATGACAATTGTTTACTTAAGTTAACTTTTGCTTTAGCTTTGGCTATCCGGCGATCACATAACATACACACTGAGCGAAAAAAACTGCATGAATTTTGCATTAAAACCGAAATAAAAAGAAAAAAAAAACCATTGCAAAAATTTGCATCATTCGAAAAACTGATTTAAAAATATAGCAAATAATAATAAAAATGAAACCGTTATAAGATTAAATGTTATTTAAAAAAAATCTATCTAGAAGTTTATCTGTGTTTCTTTTGTTGAGTGTAAGTTCGTTCGTCTTCTTCAATAATGTTTCTCAAGCCAAAAAGCTTTGAGCAAACACTGCGCGGCGGTATTGTGCCAGCGGTACCAGCAGCCCCTGGTTCTGGCCTCAATCCTTCGTTTCATCGCGGTTGCACGGGCAAGGCGCATGCGTGTGGCACAAACAAAGCATTAAAGTCAGCGACGCCACCAGCTGGCAAAAACAAGTCACAGCGCAAAAATAGCATCAGTTCGGAAACGATTAGTGAAAGCGGCTCTGAGAATTCCAGTAGTTGGCCAATTGTCACACCCACAACGGTTATGGGGCCACCCAAACCACCGCGTCTAGCTGCCACAAAACAGGCAAAAGAGAAGGAAAAAGAATCAACTGCATCTTTGTCCGGCTTTGAGCGTAATACGCCACGTTCGCGCAGTTTTCGACAGAATGGCAAAAGTCCAACAAATGTTGCAGCAACTGTTGCATCAACATCAACAGCAACAGTTACCGTTACAACATCTGTGCGACCGCCTTGGAATAGCTCTGCTGTGGCTGCCTCTAAATATGCTGCCGCAGCAGCAGCAGCGCCCCATTCGCCACTGCTGGGCATACGCAATTCTTATCGAAGACGTCGCGATGCCCCAAATGCGGCACAAGCCCAATGGCCGGCCATCTGGGCCAATGCGTTGGGCTGCAATTACAAAAACTATGATGCAAGCGTAAGGCAAAAGGTGCGCATTAAATTACACTAGACAACAAAATATACAGACTAATTTTTGATAAATAAAATAAACAAAATTATATTAAGATTATATAAAATTGTATTACTGTTAGTAATTCATATTTAATTCGAACTGTATTTTAATAATTGGATACATTTACAGACTAACCTTCGAGGATTATTTCAATTTTCTAAGTATTTATTTATTAAAAATATTTTTATATTATAGTTATTTATACAAATCATAGAAATGAAAATTATTCATATTGAATTTTAAAGTTATGACACGTCAATCTGAAATATTTATATTATTATGTATTATTGTATTAATATGTATTCTATAATAATATTTATATATTTATTTTTATATTTTAATTTTTGTATTTTAGTATATTTATATTTATTTATTTGAATGTTATTCATGATATACCTTATCTTAACTACTAATCATAATTCCACATTTTGATTTTCTTAGTAATCGGAATGATTTATTTTTATAAACAAAAGTTAATTTTAATGAGGGTACTTCTTGTGATTCTACCTGCATATATTTCCGAATTTGTCAGCTCTGACGCAAAGTTCAGGTGTGCCACAATTTGTGACAAAAAAATTTATGAATAATAAAAAAAAAAACAATAATTAAAATAAATAATATAATTAAAATAAATAATATAATTAAAATAAATAATATAATTAAAATAAATAATATAATTAAAATATATATATTTTTATAGATACTATTTCAAAATATTTGTAAAGGAAGATTTACAACTTTGTTGACTAGTGTTACGTAAATAGAGAAAAATACTTTTATGACTCCCTTTTATGACTCCGATCGATGAATGAATGAATCGATAGATTTGTCGAACCATGACCCAATGTACGATTTAGTTGTTAGTTATTTTATGCGACAGGGTTAGGAACATAAACATTGCCTATAGATGAGGGAATTTGTGGGGCAGCTATGGAGAATCGAGCTGGGATTGTTACACTGTGCGTGGGTCGAGCAAATGGTCGAGTCATAATTTACGATATGGTCGTCTTGTCGCTGCATTTATGGCTTTATGGCTCACTACGCCGACGTTCAACGCTGAAGCGGAAGTATTCATTTATGTAGTGAAAAAGTAGCTGGAGCGAGTGAGAGGAGAGAACTTATGAGTATGGGAGGAGAGAGTAGAGAGTGAATGCATAATAAACGATAGTTTTAGATATATAATCTTAACACAGTTGTTGGTAAACCTTTGTATGAACTTAATTGGCGTTCGGCCTTTCTGTTCTTTGCCTTTTGTCTCTGTTTCTCTTTCTCTCTCTATCTCTCTCTGCCTCTGGCGTTCGGTGTATTTCTGTTCCTTTCTATGCATGTTAATTAGTTAGCCCTGTCTGCACATTCTTTATCTAATTTGAGTATTTCATCAACTTAAACGGAATAGTAGTCGGGTTCATTGAACCGATCACCGAGCTGCAGCTATTGATTGACAGTGGACAGACGAATCGTCTCGTTTTTTTTTTTTTTTTGTTTATAAAGTTACGATAGATGAATTTGTTTACAAATATTTCTAATTCGTTTTGTGATTTGTTTAAAAATAAACCATGTTTTGGTTTATTTGGAAGTTTATAAGTTCTAAATCCTATGTACATATAATCTTCTATCTATAGTTTATCTATGCTATATTTCATATACTCTATATACATATTTCATATTCTATATTCGATCTAGTTCTATTCAATGAATTATCTTCGACATTTGGTTCTCCCTTTCACTCTCTGATATTTGAAAGTGGTGTTTACTTTTAATGGGCACTGTGTGTTCCATTAACAGCGTATAACCAAAATCAAAACTGACTCTAATTAGAGGCTATTGAACCTTGCACAATATTTTCATAATTACGCTACAAATACAAAGTACAACTACAAGTTAATGCAAAGTTGTATCTTTGCAAAGAAGTAGGATAAGTGGAAGGGTGGATGAGAAAATGTGGTAGAGGTGAAGCAGAGACGCCGCAACAGATGCATGTAAAAATCTAAACGCGAGAATGGTTGCTGCTGGCGTGGAGGGACTGGGTGGGGCAGTGGGGACGAGTAAATGCCATTTATAGCTTCAAATGTGAGCTGAACGTGTTGACGACGATGTTGGCGAGTTGCATAACGTGAAGCATGCTATATGTTGCATGCTACATCCACTAAGAGAAACTTAGTTGCCACAATAACATTAAATGTGAGACGGCAAGGGAGAAATGAAAAGGAACTCTCGCTCGCTCGTTCTCTATAGGCTGTTAGTCGCGTCTAGGCAACTAATTAGGATTTAGAAACATCATCAAATTTAGAAATGCACCGAAAATAAAACCAAAAACAGAATGAAACAAACTGACGATGCGTTGCTGTGATGCGTGGATATGAGAGAGATGAGGAGAAATACACTGCTAGAAAAGTATTAGTAAAATAAGTAAACAAGAAAGCGGAGAATACTATAGAGGTTTCATGTTCAATAATAATAAAACCAAATCAATATTCTAATCTAACTCGAATCAAAACTCAATTTAAAATGTTTTCTTATCCCACCAAAATATTTTCCTATCAGAATTTTTTAAATTTAAAAATTCAATTCACTGAAATTTAGATCGCTCTTTACTTTATATTTCTTCGAGTGTAGTCTGAACTGAACTAAAGTACGGCGATAATAAATGGAATAAATGCGTGAAAATGCGTCTGCCCAAAAATAACCGTAAAAAAAGTTCACTTGAAACATGAAAAAAAGAAAACACAAAAAACACAAATGTTGACCCCAATTTGGTTTTAGTTTTTTGATTTTTACAATATATTTGTGGCTCAGTTTATACATCTACATCTTCTCCCGTTATTTTCTGGATTTTGCAGAGTCGACACGAGAATGGAACTGGGAGAGGAGCAGACGCAGAAATTGGATGTTTTGTGGATGAAGATTCATGTGATGCAGCTGCCACACAACCGGAACGTGTGTGGTTGGTGCATCGCGGTGGCTTCACAGCTGCATTACGACTACCGCCCTCTGCCACGCCCCAACAGCATGCTGACGATATGGAACAACATAAGCTATGCGTGCGTCTGCTGCACAATGGCGAAACATTGACCGTTGACGAGGATGATATCGAAAAACAAAATAATCCCACGCTCGATTTGGCCGAGGACATTTGCGAACTGAAGTATCTCAATGAGGCGTCTGTGTTGCACTGCCTTCGACAGCGTTATGCCAGCAATCTCATACACACCAAGGCGGGGCCCACGCTGCTCGTGGTCAATCCTATGGCACCACTGTCGCTCTACTCTGAGAAGGTAAAAAAGAAATAAACGATACAAAAATTAAGTTGGTTATGTTTTTGGATCTAGGCCTGGTTTGAACTGGTTTTTAGAATTTGTTTTTAATTTGTTTCGGTTTATTTATTATCTTTGTTGTTGTTTTTTTTTTCATCTGTAGGTTGTATCCATGTTTCGCGGCTGCAAAACCGAGGATATGCCGCCCCATGTCTATTCGCTGGCACAAACCGCCTACAGGAGTTTGGTTGAAACGCGACGTGATCAAAGTCTAATATTCATGGGTCGTTCTGGTTCTGGCAAGACGACAAGCTTCAAACATGCTCTCAACTATCTCGCGTTGGCTGCTGGTATGTCTAGACAAGGTTCTACTGTGGGCTGGCCTCGTTGTTGTTTGTGCATCATCAAAAAAAAATCAAAGAAAAGAACTGCAATTTGTGACGTTCGATTAGCTCATTTGCATATTGCAGCTGCAATTTGTCAGACCATTTCTCATTGTTTCTCACATACGAAATGGTAATTTTTAGCCATAAAAAGCCACAATTCAAATTGAAACTATTATCAAAAAACGATCTTCAAGTGGTGGCTAGAACTGTAGTTCAATTTGTTTACCAATTGTTAAACAAATTCAAAACTATCAAGATTAAGACTTATACAGAGATTTATATGTTTTTGGCATAGAGCATTCAAATATTATATGATTCAATTGTAGACAGACTTATAGAACTATCAAGATCAAAGCTCAATTCAAGACTTGTACATATTTATTGTAGCATAACAAATAAAAGTAAAATATATAAATATGTTTATGGTTTTTTTTGATAAGATTGGTAGTCTCTTAAAATTGTGGCTTTAAAAAGCAATTCTTTATATATATAGCAAAGAATATACGAAACTTTCACTGAATTATTTTCATTAATTTTTATACAAGAAAAAAAAAAAAAACATTTGCATTCTTCTAGTTTAGGTTGACTATTTTTCACTTTCAATTTAAATAAATATATCAAATAAGAAATGTTTACGATCGATTTCGAACTCGATTTCGAAATGAAAATGAAGATTCAGTGTTAACATTTTAATCTCCATTTGTATAATCTACTATAAAAAATTATAAACTTACTTGTTCTTTCGCTTTTTTGTGCAGGGGCCTATAATAACTTCATCAATGCGGAAAAAGTGGGTGCACTTTGTACGATTCTGGAGGCATTTGGAAATACGAGAACATGTCTCAATACGAATGCGACGCGTATGACGCAGTTGCTCAGTCTGGACTTTGATCAGACTGGACAAATAGCCTCAGCTTCGTTGCAGGTAAGTAAAAAAAAAACTATATGTATAAATAATGAATTCTATTCATAACAATAACTTTTCGCAATAGGTGTTACTACCGGAACGACAACGTGCTGGACGTCGCTTAGCGCAGGAACATAGCTTTCATATTATGACCAGATTGTTGGCTGGTGCTGCAGGATTGTTGCAGAAAGAGTTGCATTTGGAGAACATTTCGTCGGAAGATAGTCATCCGTTTATATCACTGTCACAGCGCCTAGAGGATCGTCATCGGTCTGCAAATGATTTTATGCGCACTGTGCAAGCTTTTGAAACATTAAATATTGATGCAAAAGCAGTACGTGGTATATGGAGCATTTTGGCGGCGATATATCATTTGGGCATTGCGGGGATAACACGCATGGGAACTGGCTCGACAGCTCGGACTCAGTTTGCCAATCCGACTGCGGCACGTAAGGCTGCAAGTCTTTTAGGTGTCAATCTGGAGGATTTGTCGTCAGCTGCATTTGGATTGACACAACCAAACGTCAGTTCAGTCAATTTAAGTCCATCGAAGTCACCCACATCAGACGGTGGACAAGAATTGGCATGGGAATGCCTTGAAGCGCTCGTCATTGGTCTTTATTCAGAAGCTTTAGCTGCTGTTGTGGCGTTGATCAATCGTCAAATCTGTACATCGGCTCACACAATTGCTTCCATTATGTTGATTGATACGCCCGGTTTTCAAAATCCAGCAAGTTGTGGTCAACAATTGGGCGCTACATTGGCTGATTTACGTCACAATTATCTGCAGGAACGTCTGCAAATGCTATTTCATCATACGACTTTAGTTGCGCCTCGTGATCGATATGCTCAAGAGTTGGTTGAGATTGAAATGGATCATGCCTCAGATTGTCATCCGGGTCCTTTGATATCGCTCATTGACAAAGCACCACAGAATCATGTGGTTCGATCCTCACAGAGGGATTTACGTGAACATGATCGTCGTGGTTTGCTATGGTAATTGTCTTAAGATTCTCTTAGTCATTCCAAACTAATACATTTTCTCTTTCTATATTAGGCTACTTGACGAGGAGGCCATTTATCCGAATTCGAACGATGATACATTCCTCGAGCGTCTCTTCTCACATTATGGTGATCGCGAGCATCATACGCTCTTGCGCAAATGTGCCGGACAGCGTCAGTTTGTGCTGCATCATTTGCAGGGTACAAATCCTGTGTTATATACTGTAGATGGTTGGGTGCGTCACAGTCGTGAACATCCTGGCATCCGAAATGCAGTATCGCTGCTGCAGGACAGCAGCCGAGAAGAGATTAATCGTTTATATATCGGCTCATTGACACGCGGTTCTGGCGCCATGGTATTTTGTGGTTCATTTGCTGGACTTGAGGGCACACAGTCATTGCGTCGTGTCTCTAGTATACGACGATCATTTACTACAGCTGGCGTCAAGCGTAATTCAATAATGCTGCAAGTAAAATTTACTGTGGATGGCATCATTGATACACTTCGTCGTACTGGAACGCATTTTGTGCACTGTTATTTGTTGCAACACAATGCGGGTAAACATGCCAAATATACAGCAAATGGTTCACCCAGTTCAGCGGGTCAAGCAGCGGCCAACGAGGAGGAACTCGTCAATGTGCCACTGTTAAGGAGTCAGGTGAGTCGTTGGAGAGAGTAAAGCTAAAGCTAATAACTAATATATAACTAATATATAAATTTTACTTATAAAATTGAAATGTATTTACAGCTACGTGGCTCACAAGTTTTGGAGGCAGCTCGTCTGCATCGCTTGGGTTTTCCCGAATCTGTGCCATTATTGGAGTTTGTGCGTCGCTTTGGTCTCTTGGCCGGCGATTTGGCAAACAGCAAAGATATTAGTGTAGAGCAAATATTGACTGTCAATGAGCTGGATGTGGCGAGTTATCGTATCGGACCTAGTCAGGTTAGTATCAATTTTAAGTATGTACTAACTAAAATTAGTTTGTATATGATGTGCAAATGGAATTTAAATTTAATTACAAGATCAACAACAATTGTAATACATGAGTCTATAGTATAGAATATTAATTAGTCGTGAACAACAATTAAAATTTCCCAAAATAGTTTTTGTTTTTATTCTTTAATTAAAGCAATCAAAAGCTTTATAAGATTATTATTTAAATATATATGAATAATATCAATATTTTCATTTCAATTACTTAATATTTAAAAAATTAATTTATGCTACATTTTCTATTAAAAATTTTAGTCTCTGAATTTTCCAGTGTTAGTGGAACCGATTCTTAGTCTTAATTGAATCACTTTTTGGTAAAATTGTGTGCCTAGTTTTTTTGTTTTGGTCTTTCAATCATCCTCTTCGTCCTTTTTGACTAGTTAAGTAAATGGTTGATGGAATAGGTGGTAGCGTGTAAACTAATCCATCACCGGTGCCATAAGGCGTGGTACGCCTGGTGCTCAGGTAATAGATTCCTTTTTTGGGCACAGCTGGTTCACCTCCCATAAATGTATCGCCAGAGCATGTGGAAGCTTTGTTGCGGCAGCCACAAGTGGCAGTTAAAGCGCTCTTCAATGTTTCACATCGAATAGCTGCGAATTGTTTCGGTCGTCGAATCGATTCGGCAAAATAAAACATTGACGAAAAATGATCACACACAAAATCAAGTTCAGTTGCTGTCGCATTGGGGCAGTGTGGCTGTCCTCGCCCCCAATTGACAAAGAAAGCCGCTTGACTAAGTTGATCAGCTTGTGGATTGCCCAATAATTTGAGATCCGTGTGAATTGACTCTACATACATAGCATCGTTAGGAGCCAAACGATCCGTTGGACCCAAATTTAGTTGTGTTAAACCAGCTGGATCTAAGGCTAAAATTGCGCCCAGACGTGAGGGTCGCAATTGCTTTCCTGTTAATCCAGAGATATGACTTCCTGCACTGTGACCCACCAGATAAATGTGATCATACGGGATCCCTGTATTTATGTGTAGGAAATTTAAAAATTTAGCTAAACTTTTCGCAATCGATTTCAATTGTTGTGAGACACGATAATATTTAATATCTAATGCCTGTCGACTCCAGTCCATTATAATAACATTAAAATTTCCACGTGACAGATATGCATCCTTAATTGCAGCATTCGAGCAACTGCTACTCATTCCTGTCCATCCATGTATAGAGACTCTAATAATTCAAAATTATTACTGTTACGGTCATTATAATTTTATTGGTTGTAAAACATACCTCAACGGCCAAGTGGGATTAAAATTAGATCTTCTTAATACTGCCAAGTCGCCTGTTCGCAAAATTTGTTTTTCTTGAGGATTTAGTGGTGTATAGAGATCATATTGTAATAAACTTGATTGGGGAGCACTATACGGTGGATTCAATATTCTTCCGAGGCCATTTCTGAATAAATCTTCGAACACTTCCGATATGGCAAGATCGCATTTACCAGGCTCATATGCGAAACGCTTTGCGTTAACTGTGTTACAAAATTTCGTGAATTAATTAAATAATAAATATATCTAGATTATTTACATTGAAAACAGATCATTTATAACATAAATTATTGTAACTTATAAATTGTTTTCCACTAAAATAACGAATACTAAAACGGTTTTGAAATATTGCTCATGAACTGAGAAATTATCACTTTACGGTTCAATTTAATTTTCACTTCATATTTAAATTTATTTCCTATAGAAATTTTTTATTTATGAATTTTATATAGTATTTTCAACGTTTAGCAACTTGTTAATATATTTTTATTTAGGTTTTTATTATCAAATTCTTATTGTTGTTGATTCTTTTTTTAAACACAATACAAAATTAAATCTAGATCATTTAGTAGATCACTCACTTCCAGCTGGGCGTAACTGCAATAACAACAAAAGAGTCGCTATAAAATTTAACAATAATTGCATATTTGCAACGAATTCAGAATACGAAATCGAAACAGCTTTTCGACTCTCGTAGAATCTCACTTTTAGTGATCACAATCAAAAGTTTCAATAAGATTTCAAAACACGCGGCAAGAAATAACACTGCGGAGCGACGTCGACGTCGACGGTAAAGCGTTACAAGTTCTGAGCTAAATTCTAAACGGACGCTTCGTTTAAATACTACGACTAAAAGTATAAAACAGCATTCACACTCTCTCGCACATACAAATGCGATCGCGAACATACACCGACAGAGGACGAGAGGCTCGCGTTCGAATTCGTAAACGAATTTAACCGATGGTAACGGCGTCGTCGGCTCTACCAGCTTCATCGTTTAGCTTCAGTTCGACCAATTGTCATGATGAGCATTCATTTAATACAACAAACTGTTTATACCCTATACTTTAACGTAAAAATAAGAGAGTGGATATGCGAGAGAGTATATGTTATGAGAGAGATGCATAGGTTTATTTATTCTCACACTTCTTGTTCCGATTTCACTTTCAATTGTTTAAAAAAAAACCTTAAGCCACGTTCGACTTAGCATAGGTCATCATACCCATCCTGATGTTATTGCTTACGCTGGAACAGTAGCAACAACTGCTGTCAGGCTATCCACCATAATTGCAGATACAGCTAAGTGCAAGTAAATACTCGAGTATTGAATCGATAAGTCTCCAACTTAGTACTTGTCGTACGTATAGATACTCTTTCCTTTTAGCTAATTTACAAGCTCGGAATAGCTTAGATTTATTTGAACATCGTAAACCCGTCAAAATTCAACATAAATTGTAAGCTTTCTGATTAATTTGATAGTTATTGATATTCTAGTGTTATTTATATCTCAAAATTATTGTCAGTCAGCTGCAAAAAATTCGAATTTTTTTTTTTCAATATAGGCTTTCACTGCCTACAGCCATACGGAAATGTTAAGTTAACACATCAAAAGTTTTTATTAATTTTATTCATTTATGCATTGAAAGATTATTTTTTTTATATTCATTTGAATATACAATATTTATATGAGTTTGATTTTTTAAAAAACTTCACTCTGAGGTATTACTTATGTAAGCTAAGAGGTCAAAGTTTCCAATTAAAATGCATATAATATGTTACTACTATTGCTGTAACATAGTTATTGTTAATTATTCTATTAAATTTAACAAGTCGTCTTATTGGCAATTAAATATTATTGATTTTAATGAACATGTATAGCAGTTAATTTTTTGTTTTTTTTTTTTTTTGTAGTGTTATTTCCTTTCTATTACCTTGATTTTACAATGCAAGGTTTTCCTTGTTAATTTGATCATTATTCTAATACATACTATGTATTTCCACTTATATTATCTATATTCTATAACTAGAAAAGATATTATTTTCGGATTGATATTAACTTTTAAATAGAAATAATAAAATATTATATTTTGTTCTTGAATAAGGGTTAAAGTTTTTTTTTTGTAAATCAAAAGATTTTATTTTGTTTTTGTTTCTTTGGCGCTCTCTCTTAAGAGAGAATGTGCGTCATGAAAGCCTTATTGTTCAAAGTATATTGAGCGCGAAAGAGATGGATGCATTGCGTGTTATTTGTTATTATGCCTTGACTCTAATCGTTTTTGGTTAATATATGTATGTTGTCTGTTGAAATCGAAATAATTTAAAGCTCAAACTTGTTAAATGTATTGTTTTGGAATTTCATTCAGTGAATTGTGTAATTAAAGTAACAGATTTCAAATAGTGTTATTTTTTTACCCAAGTTGTTTCATATTCTTACTGTGTCATATTTCATACTCCAATTCCAGTCAAAACGTACACACTCTTTAACTGGTTTTACTAAATATAACTAAATAATTATGCATACAAAAAAAAAAAAAAAAAATGGCAGTGTCAATGATCTCTCTCTCTCTCTGTCGCCTTAAGATGATACTAACTTTCGACAAATGGGTTGAGGGTATAAATTTTTTTGTAAAAAAAAGTTAGTTTTTTTTTTTTTTTGGAATGTAACAAAAAACGTTTTGTGGTTATTCATAGACTAATACATATATTCATATACTGGTAATTTACACATACACACAATTGACCATTGACCAGGTTCAGGTTCAGCAATAACAATAGCACATAATTCCCTTATCGTTGTTTTCCAAAGCATTTAGCAGGTCTTCATAAAAGTGCGACTTGGCTTTAAATGACTGCGGGACATTTGAATATTTGACTTGGACATGTCATTCTTCCTTTACTTCTTCTTCGGCTTCTATCATATTTCAAATAACGAAACATTTAATAGATCGTTCAACTCGTGCATGACCAAACATGTTCGGAGACTTGTTACAATGTTTATTGACAAAGTTTATGCTTTTAAGTAAATAATTTGTGTTTATTTTGCGAGATAAAAAGTTGTATGGCATTGATCATATTCTTGCTCTAGTAGAAGCTACTAAACGGGTACATTAGTTATCACAGTTTAATTAATTCCAATCAAAGTGTAATATCATACATTTTTAAAGAATTTTAAGGCTGTTGAGATTTTGTTAAACCGTAAACTTGCTTTTTGAACAAATGATTTATTATTAAAAACGCATCCTATATACAATAAGTACCGTATAATAATATATGTGCAACCTATACATATGTTGTTGATGAGAATGACGAACTGCAACGGTAAATATTTTCTCTTTTAGTTATTTTTTGGCACTCTTAAATCTTCTTGAAAAAGGAAAGTAAAGATTAATGTTGACCGAATTTCGCAACAATTGTTTGGTATAAATTAAAAAAAAAACATGTATGTTTGTATAAAAGTTTGTGACAAGAGGGAAATAAAGGGAATTACCTATTCGATCTCTGCTCCATAACTTCTCTGTTCATTTTTGTCTGTTTATTTCCTATTATTTACATTCGATTATAAAATTTGAGTATCGCGTCAATGTTTGCGTACTATTTACTTACAGTAAACGTTTCTCGTTAAATTTTAGAATTTTTTCTTTTCCTCCTCTCATTTAAGCTAAAGAATTCATGTTGTATTTTCTTATAATTTATCCATTTTGAACAGAGTGTAGAGTGTACAGCTAGCTCTTGTCATGATCATGAATAAGACTTCGCTTTGCCAAATTTAAATTTCGCAACTTTTTATGTTTTTTTAATGTTCCTGTTCTTGTTGGTAAGCATTAACAGACAATTTTTTGGATTTGGCGATTTTACAGTATCGATTTTTGTAGTTGTCACAGACCAGAAAGACAGGTCCAACACAACTACATAAATATTTATAGAAAGCGAATCTTCTGCAAATAATAGAAATTCAGATGTATGTAAATATGGTATTTCTTTATTTCTTGTGAATAGTTTTACTAATTGGACTAGTCATGTCTTGTTTGGGGTAAAACTTGTATACACAGCTTTGAATAATACCAGGAATAAATTAATTATTATATTTTGCTCTTATAGCATATTTAAGCATTGCTGTGTTGATACTAATCAATTGTTCTGATATAAGGTTCTTGGCATTATTTAAATATTTTGGGAAGTTAAGATTTGATAAATAACAGGTTAACACTTTATACGATAAATATTATAATATTTTTGTTTGTATTATTGATTTATTTCCTTTCGCTGTCTATAGAATCAATTAATTTTGATATTTAAGTGAATTGAAACACTTTAAATATATATTTATTAATTATGCTTATAATATACAAATATGCTTAATATACAAAAAAAAAAAATTCTTATTGTGAAAGAAGAAACAAAAACATTTTTATGAAAACTTTTTGTTTTTATGGTATGTCGCATTTTTCTGACTTACCGTATACACTGGAGCGATTCTATGCAGCTGCACATAAGTGTTCGTACTCTCATTACTTCTTCAACTTAATTAGGTATTACTTACACTAGGCTCAAAACAACAGTATTTCAGGCATGTGCTCGCTCCGTTGATTTGGACTGGTTTTTAATTTCCTGTACCCCGGTCTCGGTTCTCAGGGCAACTGTGAATCCCGACTTATAGTTACAGAGAAGTGTATAAAAAAAAAAAAAAAAAAAAAAAAACTGATCGTAATAAGGCAAACTTTTCTGACGTCACATGTTGCAAGTCCACTTTTTATTTCTTCTACTCAATTTCGATGTTATTGTTGTTGAGATGCCGCTGACGCTGACAACTTTCACGGTCAAGTTCATCTGTCGACTTCCATTGTGAGTATAGAATTCCAAGTTGGTGTTGTTGTTGTTGTTGTTTGTTGTTGTTTGTTGTTTGTTGTCTGAGCCCAGCCTCTTGGGACTTGTAACTTTGTGGATCGTGTGGCACTCAGTTGATTTCTACAAATGGAAAAGCGCGCAGCGGGAAAATACGCACCAAAATGTGGCAAACAAACATATTCGCTGTATGCTTATCGACTACCAATGAGTCTTATATTAACAACATCAGCAACAACATCATCAACGAAAACACCAACAACAACGATAGCAGCAACAATTGGTTATTGGATGTCAAATTGTTGTTGTTGAACGAACATTCCACGTTAAATATTTGGCATCAGCTTTTGCTAATTTATACATTTGGCAGCGCTCTGTGGCTCATCAGTGTATGTTACATTCATATTCGAATCCCAATTCGTATTATTTACATTTAAATCCATTTTCAATTCCAATTCAAAATTCAATTTAAATCTCAAGTTTGTGTGTCTTAAGCCCAACCCAAAAGTCCGTAACAAAGTGCAGCACAGTGGGGCAAGTTAACGTGTTTCAAGTGTTTAAAATAAATTGTTAAATATTGTGAATTAATTGGTCCTGCTATAATTCAATTATACATTCACAATTTTTAATTGATATTTATCGAAATTGTTCTGATATAAATAAAATTCTTAAATAAAAATGAAATTAGTTTCAAACATTTGTTCACACAATTACAATGTTTTCACATATGTTTGGTTCCACTGTGACCGGCTAAGAGAAAAATGTTGCGTTGACTTTCACCAAAAATGACGTTGCGTTTGTCGTTGAGCTTAAGCGACCCGCTGCAACCTGCACACACATCGCGTCACAGACAACAACAAAAACAGCAACAACTTTTGTCCACTGTGCACATTAACATTTTTTTTCCATGCAAACATTTAAAGTGAAATTTCCCAGAGTTTCGCTTTCATTAGAAATGAATCGATTCGAATCAAATCGAAACAAAAAGCAAAGATTATACCCCTGCTCCCCACACACACATATTGCATAATAGATTGTGATGGGGCAAGTTCTGTCATCAGCATGCAAATCCAATTATAAACGTATTATGTGGAAATCAGTTGATTTTTTAATTTTTTTTAATTTGTAATTTGTCGAAACATGCGATAGAGTTGGGCGTGGTCACAAATTAATTAACGCATTAATCTAAATTCGAAGAAGAAACCCTTTAATTTTACTCAGCTCTATGTAAACTAGTTTGTAGTTAATTATAAAATTATGAAACAATAACCAGGAAGAGACCTGCAACATTACCATCTTTATCTTTTTTTTTTTTCTCTCTTTCTGCTTTTTTCTGTTTCTTTAAGCTGACTATAATTTGCAGTTAATATGTTGCAAGTCGCAACGTGTTTATTTTATTGCCTAATCGAAAGAGAGAACAGTGTAAAGAGATGCAAAAATACTCAGTGAGTGGAACGAGCATAACAAGAATAATGAGAAGAGGTGTGATATGTCTTGTACTGCAATCAGATAAGTTAAGTATAGTTTACATAACTGTAATTTCAATAATAAGGAAGATCTGCATATTGCTATAAATCAATAAGTTGAAGTTAAGTCGATTTACACGTATTAATCGTATTAATAATTGATTATGATAAAAATTTATTATCCATTTTTAATAATAAGGTTTGCTTGATAAATAGTCAGTGAATCCGTGAATTCAATAAATAAATATGACAATTAATTCACGAAGGACAGACAGCATAAAAACTTAAGGCTGCGTAGCAAGTATATAGCATCATTCACTTAAGCTTCTATGTATGTATGCATGTACTAATTAATTTAGTCAATGTTACACGCAATTTATTCTTTATTTAGTGCAATGAACTTTATACGCTTGACATGTATGTTCTTAGAAGACTTTAAAGACTCTTGTAGTGCCTCTTGTAGTGTAATATAAATACATATTTGTCATTGTATTGTATTGTTAGTGAACCCAGCTGCAATTGGCTGACAATGAAAAGTTCAAATGGAAAATGGAAACATAAATAATACGAGAGGATAATAAGATAAGAGCTTGAATTTTTTTTTTCACTTTTCCTCAGGCATTCGATAATGATAATAAATATGATGATTATGATGTCTGATCGTATTGCTAATGAGGCAAATCAACTGAATTACAAATAGATATGCACAGTGAGAAAAACTCAAGTATTTTATGGCTCTGTTTCAGATTGTTTGAATCTGCTAACTTTAATTTTTTTTTTTTTTTTTAGACATTAATATTTCTTGTTTATTTATATAAAATTTAAAAGTATATTAATTTCAGTTCATAAGTTCACTGGCTATATCGCACTAGCGTTAAGTAGTTAAGTCTTACTAAAGAAATTGTTTTAAGTCTAACTTTTTCGCGCTGTGTATGAAAAATCGAACTGATTTGTTGGTGTTTGTAATTAGCATCAAACCTGCAGCTGCAACACGTTGCAGAGACTCTCCTTGAGATCGCCAACTATACCCTCCCATCCTCGTTGGTTTCTCCTTCATTCAATGTCTGCCTGTCTTTCTCTCTCTCTCTCTGTCTCTCTTTTCTTTTTCTGCTCTCTATCTCTTTTTCGATAGCTCACTCGCTTGCTCTTGCGCTCACTGTATGTTTAACCATGACCGCCACCAATTACAGTCTCTTTTGTTGATAAGCCACTTTCGAATGCACACAGCGCACTTGGCCAACTGTTACGCTGTTGCTGCTGCTGTTTTCTGTTGCCGTTGCTATTGCTATTGCTTTTGTTGGCTATTTGGTTGCTTGACTTAGCTTTGGCTTTGCCCGGTCGACTGTTTGGCTCTTCAGTTGCGTCGTTGAGCTCAAAGAGAAAACAACACAACGCGCCCAGCAGCTGTGAAAGTCTGTTTTGGCAGCGATCTGGTCAATAGTGGCCTCAACCCCCCTCGTACAGCCTGAAGCAGTGGCCCCCTTTAGCGCAGACAGCAGTTCAAAACGAAAAGAAACGAAACGAAAGGAAAACTTTGTTGCCAGACGTATATGCACTTTTACTTTCATCATTATCATCATCATCATCGATTATCATCATTATCATAACTGATCAATATGTACAAGCACACGGTCAAATCAAAATTATCACAGGCGCGTAGCACACCGCCCACAACTGTCTCTGCATCAGCCACGCCTTTAGGTGCTGGAAAGAAATTCTTATCACATATACGTCACAAAATTGAGGATAATCTGACGCCTCGCTTAAGTGGAAAACTGTATTATAAAGGTAGCAAGCATACAAGATCCATGAGTGCACTATGCTTGGTGAATGACGATGGTTGTGTTGGCGGAAAATACACGCCCAAAAGGACAGCAGAATCATCAATAGCACCAGTAGCAGCAGTACTACCTGTAGCAGCCCCTTCTGTCAATAGCATTTGTAGCTATGTGGACAGCGATGAGGAAAGTCAGTTGAGTTTAAATCTAACACAACAATCACTGGAAGATGAAATATTTGCGGAACTGGAGAAGGTTGCACACGATGAGAGCAAATTGAATGAGGTGTTACAGAGCTTTGATCAAATTCTACAAGAATATCCTCCGGTAGAAGAACAGGGAGTGCAGAAGGAGGAAGTGATCGAACATGTTGAGGAACGAGTGGTGGAAACTCTTCAGTTAGAGCCAAACTTGCCACCGCCGCCAGCGCAGTTTAGTGATCAACGTCAAATCTTGTCCAAGTCACACAGTACACTCAGTAATAACAAACAAATCTATCAGTCGCCCGGATTGGCCAATTCCAAGCTATTGAGACGCTGTTCAAGTTCCACATCCAATGTCAATGTCAAACGCTACAATTCTCTCTGTGAACTAAATCAATTAACTGCAGGCAGTCGAATACCCATCTCCAAACATTCCAGTCTACGTAGTCTGGAAAAAAAGAAAGCAATAGAATCAACAGCTAAACAACCCCAACAACATCAGCAACAACGCACCCGATCCTTGTTGACCTTAAATAATCGCAGTCAGATCGGAGCCAAAGTTAAATCAACGGCACGTGCCAATTCAACACTTGAGCGTCGTCAGTTGCTACTTCCAAAGCAACAACCGGTGGTTAGACGAACAAGTTGCCGCTCTTCTAACGCGCTCAGTGATGAGTTATTGGTCAAATGTCTAGCCAAAGGTCATGAACTGTTGCGCAAAGTGGAGAGTATAAATGGTGGTAAAACACGTCCGGCACGCGGCGTAAATAAGAAGAAGCAACAGTTGCAACAGCAAAAGTTGCAGTATGCCAACGAGGAGAAAGTTGGTAAACCCAAATTAGAATCATGCAAAATAATACCACCAAAATTGGGCGAAACATCAGATAAAACACAAGAGCTGCTAGTTAAAGTTGTGCAACAACAGCATCAGAAGGAGAAGCAGATACCACAACAGCAACAAAATAAACTGAAGTCTAGTTTGGATCATAATTCAGATTCGGATGATTCAGGACATATAAGCAATGCTGTGCACTCATCCAACAGCAATTCCACGGGTAGTCTTTGTGAATCGGAAGGAGATATAGAAACCGAAACACAATTAGCAAAGAATGCATGTAAAACAAATAAAATTGCTGAACTTTTGGAAAAGTTTGAGGGGAAATGCCGCAGGGAAAATCAATTGATAATAACCAAAGTTCAGGCTCAGGTGCAGGCGGTGCGTTGTATACAGACACAAGTGGAAATCTATCCGAATTATACGAAAGAGGTAACTATGCGGCTGCAGTAGATTCCCTCTCCTCACCCCGAAAGGGAAGGGTACCTCCAATATATCTATACTATATCTATATCTATATTATTAATATTTAATATTATTCTTTATTAACTGCAATAAAATATATAATGTTGAAAAAGAAAATCTATTGCTCTCTCACTCTCTTTCTGTCTCGCTCATGTTCTATTTACAAACTTTAACATCTGGTTTCGGCTTTAACTGCTTTGCCCAGCCCTGCCTGCCACGCCCCAAAAAGACAAAAGACAACACACACACATACATATACACACTCATATATAGAAACACTTTACATTGGTTTACTTTCATTTTTGATCTACGTGCGGTGCATAATTAAAAAAATTTCGAAATTGTTTTTCTTCGAAAAAAAAGTCGCAAATTTAGACGCACTGCGCTGACTATGCCGCCGCCGTTGCTGCTTCTGCTGTTGTTGCTGCCTCTAGTGCCACACCTTAAAGGTGCGTCCACAGACCTGACTAATTTGTAGTCTGCGACAATTGCATTTGGCTGTTATGTTGTTGTTGCTGTTGTTGTTCATGTCTGTTTCTTTCGCTCAGCCGCTGAGCAGAGTCGCTGGGCAGCCTAATAGAAATGGAAATTGAAATGAGATTTTTGCTTTGTTTATTTTCAATTTCCATTTTTATGTTTATTTTTATTTTTTTCATTTTGCACCTTTTGTGCACAGTGTTGATATTATTGTGATCTGCTTTTCCATATGTGACTTTGGCACCTTGACCTTCACTTCCTTGATTTGATTGTTGTTCATTACTCTCTTAATCTTGTTTTTCATTCAAATCGTAGCTGTATAAAGAGATTATGGGGTGATTCTGAAAAGTTGCATAATAATTTAAAAATAATTGTATTAAATGAAGTTTAAATTAGTTGCGAATATTTATTTATATATTTATTTAATATATATTATATATATTCATATTATTTAAATACGAAAATATTTAGTCAGCTTCTATTGTTTCTGAATCTTGAGTCTATTGGACAATAAAAAATTTAATATAATTATTATATGATATTTCTACAAACTTTATGCTTAAATAAAAAAAAAAATTACTACAACTACACATTATAACATTATATAAACAAAATTTGCAAATACTAATCTAATAATGTTTGCTGAAAACTTTATTCGTTAATTAGTAATTAGCACAATTAAAATTAATTTTTGACAAAACAAAGTTAAAAATTTCGATTTCAATCAAAATTTCAGTTTTTTATTTTTATTTTTTCAAAGTTTAATGAACCCTCGGAATGATAATGATAAAATAAATGAACCTGTTTAGACCACAAGCATTATATTATTACTTATTGTATTAAACCATCGAGGTCACTGGAACAATTACACAAATAGTTGTCTAGTTGTTGTTTGTTTTAGATTTATAATTAGTTTAGTAAAAGTTATAAAATGTTTCCAATTAATTGTCAAATTTACGCTGATTGTTATCATTTTAGATACTCTTCCGCTCGGGTGTGCTTAACGAATTGGAGGCCAAACGTGATGTGCTCCTATCGGATCGCATAATCCAGTTGCAGGCATTCTGTCGCGGCTATTTGGCACGTAAGAAGATGTCACAACGCCGAATACAGGTAAGAACCAACGTTTGCACTTATGTATATGAGAGTATAATAATGTTTCTTTTAATTCTATTTCTATTATTATTATTATTATTATTTTTTTTTTAAGGAATTGGCCGTACGTTGCATTCAACGTAATGTTAAAGCATTTCTAGCTGTGCGCGATTGGCCCTGGTGGCGTCTCTTGGTACGTGTAACGCCTTTGTTGAACGTACATCGCACAGAAGAACAACTGAAAATCGCCAACGAGGAGTTACTCATGTTACGGGCTAAGCTTGAGAAGATCGAATACGATCGCAGCGAAGTTAAAAATGAAAATCAGAAATTGGAAGCAAAGGTAAGGCTAATAAAAGAATTAAATGAACTTTTATTGTTGAATATGTACAGTGAGAAAAAAAATTGTTCATTGCAACGATAAAATATGTAGTAAATATATCGTATTTAAAAGTGTTATACAAGCATAATTATACATATTAAATAAGTATTTAAAGCATTTTTAAAAAAGTTCAAAGCATTAAAAACAAAAGCCTTAATCTCTTGACATGAGTTGCTAGTAATTTCTCTCAGTGTGCTTGTCTCTTAGTTTTGAATTAAAATTACGCCACAGCTAAAGATGACACATGACATGTGGCGTGTCTTGAGACTAGATGAGCAAATAACTGGGGCGACAAGTTCGGAACAGGCGTCTATATAATACAAATGCACATAACATACGCATATACAAATACAAGTTGTATAGACTATACGAATTACATATAAATATATATATGTATGTATATTCCACTGATTTACTGTTTAGTGCTTTACATTATAGTTGCTTAATAATTAATAAAATGATTGACAGTTTGATATTAATATATGATATTACTTTGTTGCACAGTAGAACGTATAGTTATTATATTAAATGCTTTAATAGAGAAGCTAGAGAGTTCAATACTTATTCATTGAATTGCATTCATGTAAGCAACTCGATTTACATGGGATCTATTTGATATTTCCGCTATGTGTTTGGTTTATTGTAAAACATTTTATAAATAGCTTCTCTGGGCAATGCGTAAGTCCATTGAACATTGACTGGGAAGATGTATATCTGTATCTTTCTCTCTCACTCTCTCTCTCTCTCTGTCTGTATATTTGTGTGTATGAGTATATAGTATGTATGTATATTTGCACTTAAGAATAGCGAGTTGTATATTTTTAAATGCTTGGCAAAAGATCATTAATAATACTTTATAGTCGTCTTATGCGTATTATGTTGCAATGCCTTGCTTTGTTGCACATACAAACGTTTGAGTTTTTATATAAGTGTCTGACTGGATGATACAGAGGAACGGGCAGATAATCAACAGTTGTCTTTGCTTATTACATACATTTCATCAGTATATATAGAATATAATAAAGAACTGGTCGAGATTATGTCAATATCGAGGCTGAATATGTTGCAATTCCTCAACTGAACGATATCGTTTCTCTCTCTCTCTCTCTTTTTATTCTCACTGTGCGAACTTTGCCAAAAAATAGAGCAGAGTCGACAGTGCTGCTAACTAGCAAACTGCTAAAAATATTAGAATCAAAAACTAAAAAAAAAAAATGATAAAAAAAAACCTATAATTACTGCTATCCCTCAAACCTTTGTATGCTACGGATTACACAGGTTTTACATGATGCCTGAAATAATTTAAATATATAAATGTTTTAGCTTTTTGTATTGTTAAATTGATTGCAATAAAAACTAGCCAAAATTTAGCGTAAAATTTGCCAAAATGGCCAACACTGTTGGCCGCCAGCAGATCTTTTCCTGGCGCTTTTCCACGCATTGCAAGTGGTCACCGTGGCGTTCAAAGAGTTTCATTTAGTTGCGAGGCGAATGCTTGAGGCGTCGAAACGTGCCGTGCCGTACCGAGTGCCGTATTGAGTGCTCCGTCTGCCGCGAGATTCGTATCCGTATCCGAATTCGAATTCACAAATCTGTGAATCCGAATCCGTAAACGATACGTTTGCGTGCGTGTGTGCTGATGAAAAACGGTGCCAAAAAGCGCGAAAAGCAAACGCAAAAGCAAAAACAAAAATATCAAAAAAACCAAAGCAAATCACGACAGCATATTGGCAATTTGATGCTTTAAGCCAAAATAAATAGCAAATCGCTGAAAAAAAAAACAAAAATTTTTCTTTGTTGCGTTTTAAATTTAAATACTATTTTGCAAGTTTTTGACATACAACACAACACAACACATCATATCACGTTCGAACCACAAAGATATATACTATTATTATATCCTAGATATTCCGAAAAAAAAACGAGTAACCGAAACATAACGAAAACGAAATTTAAATTAAAATTTTCCTTTTAATCCTTTCAAACAAATTGGCACCATCAAAATTAAATGCGATAAAAACTAACCTGTTCCTTAGCTCAGCTCCTTTTTAACTTAGCAATCTAACCTTGCCGCGCCCTGCCGCCCACATGGCACCACTGGCGCCAGCTAATGCAGCTATGGCTGACAATATTGATATTGCAGATCGAAATGCTTGCAAATTAGAAGAGTGTAAAAAATCCGAAGAGGATCAGGCACAGTTTATGGCACGTGTCATTGAAGCCATGAACGGTTTAACAAAAAATCATAGTGGTGGTAGTGCTGGCTCTGGCAGCGGTTCCTCTATAGGTGGCAGTCATAAGCCACCAAAACCACCAAGCTGTAGCCATGCGCGCAAACAGCTACGTCTGTTGCCCAAGCAACGCGAACAAAGCCCTGTGCAAATGCTAAGCAATGGATACAGTAGCACTACCACAAGCAGTACAACAACTGCTAGTACAACACGAAACACTATACAACAGAACAACACAATCAACAAAATCAACTTGCAGTCGCTTTCAACATCTGCACTAGGTAGGGCAGAAGAGAAACATGAAAGTAATTACGAAGTATCAGTTAAACTGCCTTTATCAACAGGAGGAACAGGCGGAGGATTTGATGCTTCTACGGATCGTCTACGTATGCTTACCCAACGCTCTCCCAGTCCCGCTTTTTCCATTTCATCACGCTGTTCGACACAGTCAAGTGTATCGCGATCATCGCGTCTTGAGACGCCGCCACGTCGCGTCTTTCCGCAGAGCTATACACGCGGTAGTGCAATTGATCCATATGAGATGCGTCAGTTAGAATCGTCTCCGGTTGTTTTTGACGCGAATTTATCATTTGTGCTTGGCTGTAAGCGACAACCGGTACATCAATCTTTGCGTCCATCTCCTTCGTTCGAAGATCCGCGCACATCATCGGCATATCTTAGCGAAAAGATTCAAAACTTTCTTAAGAGAACCGATCATGTGCAAGAGGAATGGTCTGCAATGGGTAGACGTACACGAAGACATCAGCATGGCAGTAACGCCGGTAGTAGCTCTAGCTTAAATCATAGTCGCTGCAGTACACCTAGCAGCAGTTCAGCTTATTACGATGATTACGATACGATCTCGTTGATTGAACGTCAACGTGAACGCAATAGCATGGATCGTTGTGGTTCAGTGGGTCGTACAAGATCCTCACAGAATATTCTAACCAAGGCTTTTCAGTTGTCCAAACAATTGCCGCATACGCCCACATCGCGTGGCAATTCAATGGCCAGAGAATCATCTGTGGCTACTACAACGGCGTCTGCACTCAATGCTGACGATGACGATGATCGTACCATACGTGAGGAGGACGATAATGATCTGGATGAGGTGTGTGTGTATGATATGTGCGTTTTATAATGCTCTATTGTTAACCTTGAGCTTGTCGATTTTGTTGTTTACCCTGTAATTCTGAAGAGGTAACGAATAGTATTGTTCTTAATATTATAACTAGTTCGTTAATTTGTTTACAAATAATTTTTATTTTAAAATCGATTTAGCTTCAAGTGGACATTTTATGCTTTATAAAAGTGATTTAAAGGTTTAGTGTTTAAAAGATTATAAAGACAATTAACTTATATGCACAGCAGATATGATTTGTTCATGAAAAAACACATTGCTGAAACTATTTCAGTTTTATCTTTCTTATTGAATTGTGCATTTATTGCCTGAACATTGTTTTGCTAATGCCTGATCACGATACTTGGCCTTCTTCTCGTCTGACAACCGACACCAGGATTGTGCCGCTTTTCTTATCAAATCCCTTGGCTTTAGACCACAATGTGACTTACGATAGTCACGAATAAAGTTAAGAAAGGCATTTTTGGTAATAGGACCTAGCCGACAAGTTTTTTTTCTCTTACACGCCGAAACCTTCTTTCGCAGAGTCTTGCGATTCTTATTTTTACAAGATTTAACAATTCTTGGACGAGATTTGCAACTAGATTTCCTTTTACGATTGGCTGCTTGATGAGCAGCTCGATCGAGCTGTAGAATTAACATTGTTAGAGCTTTTTAATATAAAAACTATGTCTCATAACGCTTACAGCTACAAATATTTTTGCCCTATCGTCCACATTAGAACTTGTTGACTTTCGCTCAACTTGTTTGTTTTTCGCATTATCCATATTTAATCATTTATCAAAGCTCCGTTCAATGTATATAATTTTGATATAAAATAGAACGTTTAAATTTACAAAAAAAAATATATATATCAAAAGATTTTATCAAATTCAAATCTGTGTGGTTTTGTCAACGACTAAAACCACACAGATTTGAATTTGATAAAATGTTTTGATATATATATTTTTTTTTGTAAATTTAAACGTTCTATTTTATATCAAAATTATATACATTGAACGGAGCTTTGATAAATGATTAAATATGGATAATGCGAAAAACAAACAAGTTGAGCGAAAGTCAACAAGTTCTAATGTGGACGATAGGGCAAAAATATTTGTAGCTGTAAGCGTTATGA